>NW_011933391.1:35077-59423 GCF_000187915.1 Pogonomyrmex barbatus | reverse complement strand
GAACCATGCATTCGGCACACAGAGTTAGTGCACCACCCGTTGAATAATAAAATTGTATTGAACAATACTTTTTATTATTATTCAACGCAAGGAGTTCCGAACGGGTGACAATTTTTTCTGCATAATCCGTAAGGTCATCACTTTGATCACTTACGTAATTGCTATCGTCAGACAATGCGTGCTCTTCGTCTTCAATATCAATGTCAATATTGTCAATATTGTCAATCTCTATTTCTTCTTCATTTTCAAACACTTCGTCCACTATATTCACAAAGTCTTCCTCATCCATAATAAACACATTTTCTATATTCAACACATTATCCATTTTCATCGTCACCTATTTTTTTCACACACATTAGACTTCTATCTACTGTGATCCTGCACATGACCCATTATATATCATCGACAATTTCTTTGTTTAAATCGGAACATCATCATCATAGGTCTCCCTAATTTGTTTATAGCAGCCGGAGTATCGGCGCTTCTCTTGACACGCCGCGACACGTACGCCGATTTCGGCGAAAAAAACCATCATAAGTCTCTCTGATTTGTTTATAGTAACCGGAGTATCGACGCTTCTCTTAACACGCCGCGACACGTACGTCGATTTCTACGAAGAGCTATCTTTTCACGGGCTCTTCCTAGAAAAAAAATTTAAATGTCATCGCGCTCCTTTGCGAACATGTCGCTACATGTTTGATTGCAACAATGAAATTCTTAGAAAAAAGGGGGAGGGGAAAGGTGGGGGGATTAACGGTTTGCCATGTCAAAAAATTTATGCGATCAGTCCTCCTCCATCGAACGATCTGCACGACAAAAACGGTACTCCGCTCCTCCATCGTTCGAACAACACGCAATGTATTCCGTCAAAGGAAGCAGCGCACCGTACAATGGCGAAAAACAAAAGAAGGAATGTAACGCGTAAGTTTCACCTGCATTTTTTTATTTTTTCTCTTTTTTTCAATATTGTGAAGTATTATATATTTAATTTCCACAGTATTTCGGTGGAGCGTCGCGCGGTGCGCTTACTGAGCAGACGTTACACTCTGACGGCTACGAGTTACAAATTTCTGGAAATTGGAATCAACGTTGGTCCACCGAGCTACGTGGAGATCGCTCTGGGAGATCATCGGGGACAGGAATTGATACTGTCTCTCGAAACGTGGAAGGGACTCTACGAGCAGCGATGGAATATCTATAAATTGTTGCTAAACGATTACAAAGACAATTTTATAAGCGTCGGACCGTTAACCGTCAGAATTTGTCTGATGAACAACGTTACACTCGTACGTCTTGAATCTTTGAACGTACGCGTAACGATGATCGAATCGACGTTACGTCGAATGTTTGCTCTGAACGAATGTATCGATGTGACGTTCGATCGACTCGTTAGATTCGTCGATACGATCGATACCAAGTATACGCGATTCTCCAACATCGCGTCTGTTGTAACAGATCCCGAGGAAGTGCCGAACGCGATACGCGATTGCGATATCTTCGATAGACGCCAACTCGTCGATTGCGAGCTGTTAGCTTTAGTTTTTAGTGTATAAGAAAAACATGTGAATAAAAAAATTTCACACTTAAAAATATATTCAATTTGTTTAAAAATATAAACATATATAATATGCAAAAAACATGTATTTCTTTCATTTCTTTCTCCCTCACCATAAAATAATTAGAAAAATAATATTCTCCATAAGAGAGAGAGCCGCAACGGAAGAGATAATAGATATATACGAGAGAGAGAGATATTTATTTTTTACTCGGCGGCGGTGGCGGCGGGCGCGGCGGCGGCGGCAGCGGCGGCGGCCTCCCCCCTCTCCCCCTCTGACGTCATGTCCACGCGTCCAATTCGTTATTTATCTTTTGGTAATTATTTATCACGGTGCTCTGAAGGCATCAATCGTCGACGCTGTTTACATTCAATGGGTCGCCCAACACGCGCCGTCCCCCCCTCCCCCCTCCCCGGAGCTCCTCGGTTGCGCACAGTTCCCCCCGCACACCCGCACCCCCCTCAACGCTTCTGGGTTAGAACCCGCCTTATATTCCTACTCACGTACGTATGCCCGCCCGCCCGCCCGCACGCCTGCACGCACGTACGCACGCACGCCTGCACGCACGTACGCACGCACGCACGCACGCACGCACGCATGCATGCAAGCACTATTTAATGTAATAAATATTTTTAATTTCAAATAATTCCAAATAAAAACCAGTTATTCAGTTGTTCAGAAGTGATGGCAGAAAATACGACAGGTACAAGATACCAAATTTCTACCATAAAACATGGTGAAGGTAATGATTGAGATGATGTTGATTGAGATTAAGGATACTAAAAACCCTATAATCGGAATATATTGACACAGCATATGTGTAACGATGCATCCCCGAGCATCGTTCCATCTGACACTCCTCTGAACGACGGAAGCCGACCGTTCGTCGGCTTTAAAAGCGCAAAAAGCGCTGATAAACTTTTAATAATAAAAATATTAATTACGGCCTACGGTCCGTACGGGGAATCTTCGCTACTTAGCGCGACGCGGCAGAAATACCCGATCGTGTCCGAAAAGGTCCGAACGCGTAGTTGAAATTGTCATGTTAACAATAAATAATTTATTTATTGTTATTTTCAATATAATAAGTTGGTGGTAAAATAATACCCGCGGATCGATCCGAAATTCCGAAACCGACTGAATTATCGATCCGTGGGGTATAAAAAGCCCGATCTGACCGAAATAAGAACAGATTCTCGGAATCATCCGTCGGACTCGCATCAGCGAAACCGATCTCGACAGAGAATCAGCCGAGAAGAGGTTGCGAGTACGCAGTACGCAGTCCCAGTCAGGCGTTACTGGTCAGAACTGATCTTTGTCTTCTTTCCGACCCGCCAAATCCGCTTGCCACTCGAGATAGCGTGTTCGCTGTCTCAGCCAGAAGTTACTGGCACCAGTTAAGTACCTTTCCACCATCCGAATAACAAAGAACGATAAACAATTGCCACCGCCAGGTTGTTTCTGGCCGTTGTGTCCCGTAGCCGAACACGTCGGTACGTTCGCCGCTGTGAACGGCCTTCACCGTCTTTTCTCCGAGAATCAACATGCGATCCGCGCTCATGACAAAATTCATCCGCGCCCGTGACGTTTTGATTCAACCGCGTCCGCGACGTTTCGACTCTCGACAGCGCCTGCTATGTTTCGACTCTCGACAGCGCCCACCGTAAATAATCGCACTGCGCGTCAATCTATTGTAAACCTGCGCTGTACATAATCGCGACAATGTATTGTAAACCGCTATAAATAACTGTGTCCCGTGTCCAATTATTGTAAATTGCCGCTGTAAATACTCGCATAATAAACCATTATAATTCCTTCGTTGGAATATTATGCACAAATACACTGCGCTAATCGTCCGAGATTCGCGCTAATTATCTTTGTTTGTAAAATACGCTGCAATCGTTGGTATCATGGTTAGTCATCTCAATTGCTCATCTAAATTATTTACTTGAATAAATAATTCCTATTAAGGACATTACATTCATCTTGCCGTCTTTTGCACTCCAACTTCGGATAAACCGACGAGCGTATCCGCGTATATTAAACTCAAATGAAACTCCGCACCGGCGAAAAGACGGTTCGTTTTATAACGCCCGAACAGGGACGTTCCGCTAAGCAAAGATGAATATTTTATATAAGTGATACAGCGATTGAGTGACATATTAACAAAATGCCAAAAATACAAGACCTATCGAAGGCGGAAGCCCAGAAAGAATTAAAAGCACGAGAGGTTTTTCGATGAAGGGGACTCTCGAAGAGTTGCGTCAGCGTTTACGCGAGTACGTCGAACAGCACGCGGCCGCCAGACCTAGCATCCAGAACGCGAAAATACTGAGACAACGAAAGCTCACGAGATAGAGTCGCACCAAAAGCCCAGACTACGGCAAAAATTATCAATCAAATTAGAAAATGGGACTGCCACTTCGATGGGCGCGACTCATGGGCATTCCTTGAGCACGTGGAAGAATTGAGCACTGCGTATGATTATACCGAGCAACACCTGCTGCTAAGGCTACATGAAATGCTCCGCGGGAATACTTTTTGGTACAGAAATCACCGAGCATGGATCCTGAGAAGAATTCACGGAAGATTTCCGGGCACAATATCTACCCAATCGATATCGCGTTCAACTATAACGCGAGATAATAGCGCATACAGAAAACAGGGGAAGTCTACGCAAAATACGCGACGTGCAGACTCTCATGAGACGTGCTGGGGGATAGCCAGCTCCGCACTAAGTCGACCAACTTTATGAAAATCTCCACCCGGATTATAAATTGTATATCCGTCGCGATGACGTCCGCATTCTCCGCGACCTGCAATAATGCACCGTGAAATATGAAGAGATTTAAAGGCAACGACAGAAAACCCGCGTAGAAGCCGAGAAAACCGCGCCGACCGTAGCCGCCTCCGCGTACGATTCGAAAGTGTTGTTGGCGTTACAAGCAATGCAGGCACACCCGTTTTGAATGTTGTTTTGTAATCCGCACCGATTCTCAGTGCGGCAAGGATGGAGTCTACACACTAGATTGCCATCCGCCATCGGAAAACGCCGCTCGGGTCGGGGAATCCGCCGCATTCCGGTTCTCCGCCTGAGGTTATTTATTGTGACCGCACCTAATCGTTATCAACACGGTACAAGCCTTGCTGGATACCAGATCCGAAGTATCATTCATTAACGCCGCAATCGCGCGAATTGCCCGAAAATTAAGATTCACACCGAACAACTGCTAGACTCAGGTGCAGTTGGCGGATGGGCAATCCATGAGAACACAAAGAGCGATACTGATTCCCGTAAAACTCGGAACACAATCACAAACGGTGGCACCGTTTTTACATCTTGCCCATCGTTCCATAGCGACATGCTGATCGAAGTCGACTTCTGGGCCATCATATTATTATCCGATCGCCGTCGCGTATGACCGCTGCCGAAATAGCCACGACAACCGCAATCACGCCGGACGAACGCTTATGCGAATTCCTACGGAAAGAACTTGCGGCGTTCGATAATATTAGCGGACCGACCGACCGAACAGAATACAAGATCAGATATTATTTGATTAAACAAAGATATCGGTCCTGCAACCCGGCCATGTAAGAGATCATAAATAAAAAGGTAGACGAAATGCGCGCGAATAAAATCATCGAGTCATCGCATAGCAGTTGGAGTTCTCCGTCGTTATTGTCCGAAAAAAAGATATGAAGCCGCGATTTTGTATAGACTTCCGTCGAATAAACGACATAGCCGTCCGTGACGCATATCCACTACCACAAGTGTCCGCAACGCTCGACAAACCCCGCAGTGTTTAATAATTTTCCACTCTCGATTTGAAGATACTAATAAGTACCGCTCACGCCCAAAAGTCGAGAGATCATTTACCGTACCGGGCCGAGGACTTATGCAGTTTCGCGTGATGTCGTTTGGATTACATTCCGCACCCGCAACGTTTCAACGGCTGTTAGACTCAATTATCAGATCAAAGCTAGAACCGCACGCTTTCGTGTATTTAGACGACATTGTCGTTGTCACACGAACGTTCGATGAACATTCAAAGTGTTGTCCGACGTATTCCGCCGACTACGCGACGCACAACTACAAATTAACCCCGGAGACATGCCGGTTCTGCACCGATCAAATCAAATATCTCGATCATATTGTTGATCACGATGGACTCCGTATCGATCCCGAAAAGATGAGCGTAATACGAAATTGATCAACTTTGACCACGGTTAAACATGTCCGGCAATTCTTGGGGATGACATCATGGTACCACCGCTTCATAAAAATTTCGCGGCGTAGCCGTTAACCGCCCTTAACGCGAAAGAACACATACTGAGCCTGGAGCACAGAGACGGACAAAGCGTTTGTCGCGTTAAATCAACAATTGATATCCGCACTGGTGCCCAGATTTCAACCGGCAATTTTTGTTGCAGATCGACGCCAGCACGCACGATTTCGGTGCCATGCTTACGCAAAACTTTCCCGAAGGTGAACGCGTTATTGCCTATGCAAGCCGCACGCTAAACGGAACCGAGCACAATTACAGCGCGATCGAGTTCGAATGCTCGGCCGTGTGGGGCATCCGATGAATGCGCGGATATTTCGAAGGATATCACTTCACTGTCGTGACCAACCATCAGGCTCTCTGATGACTGCAAAAGTTAAAATCGCCCAACGGACGATTAGGAATGGTCGCTGGAATTGCAGCAATACGACTTCGAAATCAAATATCGAAGGGGAGTATTAAATAAAGTCGCCGATATCCGCCCGGCAACTATCGCGCCAGCCCGAGTTCGCCGCGGTGATACAATCGACTTACCGTTGGTATTATTGAATATGGAAGCAAGTAGAATCTGCATCGCACACCGCACCCGATTACTATACGCGAAAATAAATTGTATCGGCCTACATAATTTAAACTTTTGCGAGATACCTCCCACCAAACAGTGGAAGTCTGCGTGCCTCCTGACAACTCACCGAAATTATATGGCAATATCACGACGCTCCGATCACCGGTCATCTGGGCATCGCAAAAACAATAGCACGAATTTCCGAGTTATACTATTGGGAATGTTCCGGGAAATCGCACGTTATGTACGCGCGTGTAAAAACTAACTGTATCGCGCACAAATACGGGCAACAACGACCGCCCGGATTATTCCACGCCATCGACATAAAACGATCCTAATAACAAGTGACCATAGATCTAGTAGGGCTGCTACTCCGAATAATGATCATACGTAGTTCTTTAATATGCAGAATCGTTTTACAAAATGAGTAGAGATGCGACCGTTACCATCAAAGCCACCGGCGACGCTGTCACGAAAAATCTTGCGTCATTTATTGATACGGATGCCCGGAAGAGATATTGACAGACAATGAAACGCAATTACGCTCCGAAAAGCTGCAGCGGAAAGTTTGGGAATCCGACAAAAATTCACGTCGGCATATACATTACAGTGCAATCCTGGAGCGCACTAATCGCACGGTGAAGACAATGATTACACAATACATCGATAAAAATTATCGCCGATGGGACAAGCATATAAGCGAATTGGAATTCGCCTATAATATCGTCGTACACGAGATATACGTCGCCACGGGATATACGCTGGCCTATTTGAATCACGGCCGAGAACTCACTACGCCGACCGCCACTGGATCCGACCGGACAATCGCTGCTGCACATCTCGAGATGACGACCGAGAACCGCCACCTTCAAGAAGCATATAAGATAGTGCAAATAAATCTAGCGAGGGCCTTCCAATGACTTCCCATTACAATTTGAGACACTGGAAACAAGCAATCGGCGAACAAGAATGGAAGAAAATGCATTTGCTCTTCTGAAAAACGATGCGTTTAACGTTAAATTAGCGTCTCGTTACGACAGACAGTATGGAAAATAATATCATCGGTAATTGTCGATTTAAGAGACATGCGAGGACTGACCTCGGCATGCACATGTGCGCGATTTGCGCCCCACTCCGGCTGAGTACACCCACATCGAACGGAAATTCCGAACACGAATTAGAGGGAGAAGAAACAAACAAATAGACAAGAACGACCGCTAGAAAACAATTTGAACCAAACGGAATTACTTTTCGCTGCAACACTATCGAGGATGGAGGAGACTCAGAGAGCTCGAAAAGATCCTAGCGGAGTACGCTAGCTTGGAGTACAATCCCGAAAATCCGGGGATCGGAGAGGAGTGGGCTCGCTTGCGACGACCGCCCGGTTCAACCACCACCGCAACAGTCGCAGCAACTATGACCACCGTCGCAACCGTCGGCCTGAGACCACTGCCAAGATACTGCCGTATGATGTCTTCAATTGGCACTCGTATCCAGAGATCCGATCGGTAACAATAGCAGAAGTTATAGGCCCTTCTGACACCGTTGCCTCTGCTGTAGTCACGGAAACCTCCATCGGCCGACCCGATGGCATCACTGAAACCGACGCTGCAGCCAGAACGGATTGTAGGACCCGAACCGCCGCCACCGATTCCCATGGAAGTAGCGCCAGGAATCATTATCGACGTACCCTACTTCGCCGCGCACGTCAGCCGTCACTACCGAGCCCGACACGGCAATGAGCAATGACTCAGCCGGTTCAATCATAACGGCACGTATGAGCCGCCGAATGAATTAGATTATGCTTCAAATCAGACATTTAAAAGCGGAGAGGAAATGTAACGATGGACCCCCCCCCAACATCGTTTCGTCCGGCACTCCACCGACCGTCCGTTGGCTTTAAAGGCGCAAAAAGCGCCGATAAACTTTCAATAATCAAGATATTAATTACGGCCTACGGGCAGGGGAATCTGCGTTATTTAGCCTGGAGCGGCGGAAATTCCCGAGCGCGCCCGGAAAGGCCCGAACACGTAGTTCGAATTGTCATGCTAACAATAGATAACTTATTTATTGTTATTTTTAATATAATAAGTTAGGGGTAAATTAATATCCGCGGATCGATCCGAAATTTCCGAAACCGACTAAATTATCGATCCGCGGGGTATAAAAAGCCCGATCTGACCGAAATAAGAACAGATTCTCGGAATCATCCGTCCGACTCGCATCAGCCGAGAAGAGATTGCGAGTACGCAGTCCCAGTCAGGAGTTACTGGTCAGAACCGATCTTTGTCTCCTTTCCGACCCGTCAAATCCGCTTGCCAGAGACACTCGATATAGTGTGTTCGCTGTCTCAGCCAGGAGTTACTGGCGCCAGTTAAGTACCTTCCCACCGAATAACACAATGAACGATAATTGCCGTCAGGTGTTTCTGGCCCCGAACACGTCGATGCATTTGCCGCCATGAATGGCCTCCACCGTCTTTCCTCCGAGAATCAACTCGCGATCCGCGCTCGCGAAATTCACCCGCGTCCGCGACGTTTTGATTCAACCGCGCCCGCGATGTTTCGATTCTCGACAGTGCCCGCCATAAGTATTCGCGCCGCGCGTTAAACTATTGTGAACTTTCGCTGTACATAATCGCGTTTCCGTAGCACCGTCTAGTTGCAATGCCGAGATTCGAGATTTATCGTGAAGAAAATAATATCGTAATATTCGAACTACAACACATGGTATCGTCCAGATTTATGTTAATGCGCACCGCTAATCGGTAACGTGATCGAGGATACCTACGCATGAAAATTCCTCTGAAGTACGGTATGCGCATACGCCTCGCCAGCTGGTCCAGTTGTACGTTGGTGGTTACGCCCGGTAGTATCGTCTCTTTGGCGTTTCTTTTTCTTTTTTCACTGTTACGCCTCATCCGCCTTTGTACGGAGCGAAATATGCTCTCTATCCGTACTTGTACAGAGCCAGAGTCTTTGTCCGTGCGTTTCCATCGCGCGATTGTGACGTTGTAGTTCCTCAAGCTGACGCGCGGCTTTCCTGTTGTTTACCGCTTTCGCTACTAATCGCTCGGCCGATCAAGGATTCGAGCACGCCCAATATTGACAGAATCGGTAATGTACCGTCTCGTTTCATTATCGGAAGTATTCATTTCTTTTTTGTCGGTTTTTTTATCGCATCTTGTTTTCTTACTGATGCCAATCTTGGACTTGGCTTTCATCGCTGCCCAAACGGCTGCAGCGGGGGCTCTCTCGCTCAGAATCGAATCTCGCGATGCGTCTGAGGGCTTTATCAGTGAGTATCTTGTCCGCCGCGTGTCTATCAGCGAGATCGTTGCTCCGAGAATACACAATGTTCACGGTATGCGTCTAGTGGATTTATGTCCGTTTCAGCTCTAGCTAATCGCTTCTTCAGCCGAGTACCCAGATCGCAAAATTGATAGCCGGGAATATGTAACAGGAAAGAAAACATGTTTATCGCTCAACTGAGCAGACCTCCTTCGTTTGATGTTATTGCTGACATATGCTACAATCTTTTGTTTTCGACACGAGACCGTTGATGTATGTGCGTTATCATGATTATAATACTCGTCGCAGCGACGATAAGTTCGAATTTCCAAATCTGCCTTTATATGCTCCGGAAGCTTGCCCCTCACGTGGTCGATATAATTGCCGCAAACGGAACAATATGACATTTGATATATATTGCAATTGCTCAGGGCTTAAGTCCCAAAAGATGCGATAGTGCGAGATACATTTGTTCTACTGAGTGATTCGCGGTTTCTCGCGCCTATAAATAGGCAATCGAAATCTAAGTAACGTAATGCGAACATGAAATTCGTGTGGCAGCTGCTGACGATACGCGTCGTGAACTACGATGAGAAAGAGCGAGTGATGGGGGACATGGCGACGAAGCGCAAGCATGGTGAAATGCTATCGAGTACTATAGGCGCATTGGTCCGTCAAATTGCAGTAAAATCAACGTCATAAGCTTGTTTGAGAATCCGCATGCACGTTTCGAGAATGTGTACGTATTCGAAATCGTTGCAACAACCAAAATATTGATATCTCGAAACTTTGTTGACATCGATCGATGAAATCGGTTACTTTATGTTCTTCAACAACAGTGACATTCCACCGAGCGAGACACGTCTCAATTTGATATTCGTCGTCGCATTCGACGACATCGCATGCGATAAGCAAGATGTGATGAGAGGATACTTTTCGATGAGCCGTCACTCGAACGTTGACTACTTCTATCTCTGTTAGACATACATAAACATCTCATACGCGACAATGCAAATCCTCTGATTTTATTCAAATAGGATAGTACCAACTTGAAACATGTTTACAACAATCATGTAAATACTGACATGTCGTATGATGAATTCTGTGCGCTTTGGCGCGATTGTTGGCAGCACGAGTACAGATTTTTAGTAATAAATAAGGAATCCGCTTATCAACGGGTACAGATACAGAAAAGAATTTAACACGTTCACGGTACCATAACATTATTAATCGATGTCAATGTGTCAACTAGGCAAGATGGATAACATCAAAAATGGTGAGAAAATAGCGAAACAAATTGCGGAAACGAGCGATTCGATTCGCAAAATATCGCGCTTTAAAAACTAGTAAAATAGATAAATGTAGCGTTGGAGAAACGCTTCAAGTCTATCGTCAAATCTTTGAAACAGATCATCAAACGCACCGAGGAGTCTCAACCGATTAAAAAAAAAGCCAATGTTGCAAAGAATATCAGTATTCAGAAAAAAAGAAAGATGATGATAATGACGATACTACTAATAGGGATTCATACTGGACGGATGTTGAATTGAAATTAACGCCGCCTAAAAAACGAAACAATTGAACACCACATCAGATTCATTCACGTTCGAGTCTACATCGATAAAACTATCGAAAGAATCACCGATAGAATCATTGAAAGAATTATATAAAGAATCACCAAAGTTACCGCTGTTTGTGTTAAAGGAAAATATTTTTGAAACAAAAGATGTTAATGAATCATCACTTGAAACAACTATCAAACAGACTCCGCAAACACAAGGAAGTTATCAGGCGCTTCAACTAGATCAACTAACAATTAGGACGAAAGTACGTGGGCTTTCTTTTCGGTGATGACATAGATAAATTGACAATGTGTACGATGTCTATTTCGACAAAAGAGTACGATCAATGACAAAAAGTTTGACGTTGACAAAAATGACTCTATAATCAATGACAATATAAGATACAATGGTACACCAGGATTATACGAATTGATCTTCAAGGAACTTCTCTTGATGAGGTTATATTCACCGAAGATGACAAACAAATGTATAAAAATATACTGTTAATAACGAATGCTCATAGACGTGGCCACAGCATCCATAATCCCATCATGAGCAACAAGAGATACAAGTATCTTAACATCATCGCTCTGCTCGTATCTATAAATAAAAAAAGCAGTAAAAAGGGGGCAATATACCATCCACCATGAAGTTAAATGATAACAAGTCGATTATATGTGCATTGGGATGATCCTAACGAGTTGGAGAATCAATTCCGCTTTGTGCCAAGCTAGTCATAACGCTCACGACAACGCGATACTGTCAATCGAAGAACTTCACGAAACCGTCATTATTATAAATTAAATCGCAATCGACGAAACGAGCCAGTCGATTAACGTGATTGAGAAAAAAAAACAATTTTAAATCGTATAATATATCTTATTTAAATATTAATATCAAACATCGTCAAAATATGAAATCGTCAAAATCCGATGGACGTGAAAAAATGTTATCTACGAGAGGCGACGATTTGTTGAGTAATTGCACACTCCGATGAGAAGAAGTTTTCCACGAAGACATGTTATAATTGGGAATACGACGATCTATGGCAGGCTGATATGGTCGAGATTCGTCCGTACTCGAGTTTCAACAGAGGTCATCAGTACATATCGTCATCGCTGCGTTGAGCAAATATGCCTGAGTCATATCACTCAAGAATCAAAAGCGAGATGACTAACGCTATCGCTAAGATAATTCGAGAAAGATGCCTGAAAAACTTCCAAACGGATATGGAGAAGGAGTTTTACAACACCGATGTAAAGGAACTCTTAAAAAAACACGACGTTAATCATTATTCCATATATTCGAGGATGAAAGCTCTTGATCATCGAACGGTTCAATCGCACGCTTGAGAATGATGTGTGGAAGATGTGCTCAACGCTACTTACAAATGAGTCGACGCGCTATCACATCAAGTGTCAGCGCAACACGCGCAATCGTACTATTGGCATGCAGCCCGTTGACGTAATTCCCGCGATCGCCAGAAGACTCTTGGACACGGTGTACAGCGCGGACATCGCAGGTCCAGCAAAATTCAAAGGCGATTCGATACGCATAAGCTAGTATAAGACAGTTTTCTAGAAAGGATACACGCCAAATTGGTACCACGCCAATTGGATACCAAGGTGTTTAAGATTGGTATTAAAGTGCAGGATACTAATCCCGTACCCTATTTACTCGAAGACTCGCGGAAAATCTGTCGCTGTAGCGTTTTACGAACATGAGTTGCATCGCGCGACTCATCCGAACGTATATCTCGTGGAGAAAGTACTGCGCAGGAAGAGAGACAAAGTTTACGTCAAATGGCTGGAATTCAATAGATCGCACAATTCTTATACACAATACACAAAAGCAGTGTGATATAATTTATTTTATTTTTACAATGTATTAAAAATAAATATACAATGTATAAATGTATACAAAGAGTCTTCTTTTTTTCTTCAATTATATCTTAAGAACTGTATATGTATGATAATTACATCTTAAGAACTGTACATGTATGATAACTATCATGAAACTTAATATAATATATAAAATGATAATATATAAAATGTATAAAACTATTTAAAATACGTACATACATATGTACATACGTACATACGTATATACATACCTACATACATATGTACATATATACGTACGTATAAACTACATATATAAAATATAAAAAAAGAATTTATGTACATTATATTATATATATGTATATATGTATACATTATATATATGTATTACAAAAGTATCCGCCAATGACTCACGATAACATCTCCATCGAATCTGGTACGATGTATCGGATTTGTCATCGGACTCAGAGCAATTTTCTACTCGGTTATCGTATATACTTGGTATAGCTTTGATCTTGTCACAACCGGCGACGAATCATTTCGATCTCTTCGTTTAAGCACCGCGTGTAATCGTCAAACGTTATTGTTCGCGCTACGATGTTATTCTTTACATCTTTCGCCTTTTTAGTGGTCTTTTTATTATCTACTTCACCGCATATATATTCACTCTGAGTTCGACGAATTCCGTCATTATCGTACATTATTTTCGTCCTTCATTAGGCCGGGTACTTTTTTATTCTCGAGAGGCATATCGTACGCGGTGTCCGACGTTTATTTGAATCTAGCGATATCGTGTTTCATCGTCTTGTAATCATTGTTGCACTCGATGTAGTCTATGTCGGTACATTATCTTGCATTTATCGCGATACAGCGGTGACATGTATTCATGGTGAAGTTCTTACAAGCAGATTTTCGATATGTCGAATATACACATACTCACGTAAATCGGCTTGTTGAACTTCACCTCGATTTTACGTAGTTCAACAGCGATTAAATTTTCAGCAAAAACGTGACTGTGGAAATTTGGTTTAGCGATCATTGCTTCAACGTCGTACCGTCCATCCCATTTCGTTATCAATTTTACATCTACGTGATTTCGAACATTTTCCATTATTTTGCCGAATACCGCGTTGTTCATTAATTTATACACATTTTTCTGTATTGTTTTTTTGTATTTTTGCGATATGAAGACCGTGGCGCGTACATTGGCGCTGCAGGTTGCGATAATGGATGACTTACTGCTTCTTATCGTATAACGTCACGAGAAATTTATCCTGCCGCGGCTTATCACGCATCAGACAAAAAGGCAAGTCTGTATGTCGGTTATGTAGATGATGCAGATACTTGAGATCTTCAAGAGTATAATCCGTAGAAGAATCTGGAGCGATCGTGCTCGCATCAAAGCTCGCAACTTCTTCGACTCATCGAAATTCGGCATAGGGTAGCGGTTGACACCTGCCCTTCCGTACACATCATTCACGTCGTAGTACATCAAGTATGACAACGGTTTCAATGGGTTGTATGAATGCATGTACTTGTTATTGGCCTGCGCCTATCTGTCGAAACATTGATTGGCCGCCGCATATACTGCGCTTGATAAACGTAACCATATCGATGTCGATGAGCAAATCAAATTTTACGCGCGTATGTTTCAATTTGTCCGCGCGATCCACGTATTCAACACACCTTTACGCATCAATAAGTCAAATATACGCGTCAAAATTCTCGTTTGATAATGTTGAAAATTCAGAACGTAAAATTTTTAATTTCTCCCTCGTTAGAAAAGATGCTAACTTATCGAGGCTGACACTGAAAAATGTGTATGAATCGATTAATCGTAATCGTAATTTCATGAATCTGATTTCTCGGCGCTATTATTAACGTGTTTAACGAAATGCATTTTTCTTTTGTTATCGGCAGCATCTTGATCCTGCCTTTGTATGTCGTAGCTATTTCCATGATGACAAAGTGCACGTCATAACCGGATAAATTGTGAAAGACCGCGAGAATGCAATACTAATCTCTATAATTTAGGTTACAATTCAAATGCACGGTGATAACGACTGATAAGATGGCAATGATCGCGTATCCGTGTGTCATCCAACGCAAATGGTTTCTCGCAAATATGATAACGCGGCACGCTACGGTATGCCTCTAACTGTTCTCTCGACAACGTTTCCATGGGGACATTCGGATAACAGAATTTTTACGCGATGCGCCATGTCTTTAAGTTGTTGAACGAATCACGCAACGCAGTTATCACCGCGACGAAACCGATTACGCGTCATCGTGCGAGCATCGTAGTATCGTAGACGCTAAATACCTTGTGCTGCTAATAGATGTATAACGCATTTTCCTTCTACGGTTCCGTCTTTCGGAGTACGCACTCCAGATTCGCGTAGATGATGAATGGAAATAGTTCCTTATTGCAGTGGTTCTTGAATTTCTTGAGCCACTTGTCATCCTCGCTCGACAGTCGGATGGCGCAGTCGTTCATCCATTCGCAATCCATCGTGTTCGACTGCAATTTTTCGGATGAAATAAAGTAATGAAAACATCTGCAAAAAGAAAACATGATTCTTTTTAGTATTTAATAAACCATTATAAAATATTTTACGATTTTGTTAAAATATGTATACGTACCGATGAAAGAATTTCTTGCCTGTGTTTCTGTTGATTTGTTAATTGACGAGTCGGGACAAATTTTTTATGCACGCGAAATGCCTAGAATCGTGTCGTCGCGCGACACCTGCATGTACAACAGATTTGCTTGTTTCTCCATATTCTTTGTTGTCAGATGTATCGGGAAAATCTCCTTTTCCTCGATACCGTAGATGTTAATAAAGATGTCATTGAGATGTTCACTTTTAATTTGGTTCAACGTCATTGGAAACGTAATGTTGGAGATTCAAGACCACTTTACATCATGAATCCCATCATATAATGGGTGTCAACGATTTCCGATCTGTATTTCTTTCGGCCGGATGCAAGGCCGCGACCATCAAAACACGCAAGGTCCATGAATCGTATGTTGATCATGTTGATCACTCTCTTCATCATAATTTCCTGCGGCACTTCAAAATAACATCCACGTGCATGGGATTATGTTTATTCACATTTATAGTCAGATTGAGGATTCGCGACAGCGCTCATCCACTGTTGCGTTCGTGGAATTCTTCGAGCGATGCTAACGTGAGTTTGATGATGTATCACTCGTGCACATTTGACATTCGAAAGAGTTCACTATTTTTATTGTTTATATTTTCATTGACGCATTTGCCTCCCGTTACTTGCCGTTGAACACGTTGTTCACTTTCACACTACCGTGTCTTTCTACAGCGTCTCGAATTCGCTCGAGCACTCTAGCACACCAGCGTCTTCCAAAAATCGTCGCAGCTCGCTATAGTCCACGTTAATCACCTCACAGTCAGAACACAACTTTCGAACGCGGTATCGATCTCTCGCCAAACAAGAGATCTATTGTCTCCACTAATGTTCGCATATTTGCCATCGATGTGCACGAAATGTCTTTCTAATTGCATTTTTGCACCTGCGAGTCGTGCGATTTTTGCCACTACAGATTGTATATTTTCAACGATAAGTCAAGAACGCTTAACATGAACTGAGTTCTTCGAGCTGCTCGATGCACGCGTCGCATCGTTGTAGTCACGCGAAGCACTACACTAAAATAGCGACCTGGCTGCTCTGCTCCAGCAGCTTGCGTTCCACTCGCTCGAGATGTTACATTTTTTTTTTATATTATGTCACACGCTTCCACAGAGCACTTGCATGTGACTCGTTCACAATATTGTCTTTCTCACTTGGTGCAAATTGGGCACATGTTGTACGGAATTATTGTATACATAGGCTGCCTGTAGTTGAGCAAGACTGACCATTTAGCGCATTAAGAAAATCTATCTCGTGGTTCCTAACAGCATACAATGTGGTTCCTAACAGTTGCCTCTATATCAATGTCCAATAGACGAACTATGTATGTGACACATACTAGATCCAATGAATAATAAGAATGTATCATACAGTGTTTTTTATGAAGATTCAGTGCAAGAAGTTCCGAATGCGTTAGAATTTTCTTTATATGATCCGTAAGGTCTTCATTCTGATCACTGATACAACCACTATCATCAGACAACGCGTGCTCTTCATCGGAAGACTCTTCGTCCTCAATGTTCATTTCTTGTTCAAATATTTCATTCATTATATTCGTGATGTCTTCATCATTTTCGATATTTTCAATTACAAAATTCTCAATTCGCATGATGAACTATTTTTTTCTCTCACGTTATCGTGATCAATTCGTTAGACTTCCAAAGCATCTACTCTCGCATGTCCAATGATCTATTATATATCATCTTTCTTTCTGTGTGCTCACAGAAATTCCTCAAAAATTTGCTGTTCGGAGCCGACGTTAAAAAGTAGGTCCCATATGGCTGTGCATCACCTATACTGTGCACCATAGACATGAAAATGAAGTAAAACAGACTCTAAAAGCTTAAAGCACGGAAGTACAAGAAGAATTTCTTTGTCCCTTTGTCGAAATCGGAGCATAGATTCTCCGAGTCGCAATTTGTTTATAGCAGCCGGATTATCGCTTCTCACGTACATTTGTTTGTAGCAGTCAAATTATGGGTACTTCTCTTAACATGTACGGTCGTTGATTAAGAAACTCGGTATTTATGATGGAATATTATTTATTAGTGTAATATTGAAAAATATATTGGATAATGTTTTTTTTTACTGAATTTGTTCATTTTTATAGTTTCTAATCCGTGTCACTGCCAAAATTTATTTGCCTCCTACTTGGGAGATACTTGAGCTTGACCAGATGAACGGGAAACGAACAGCTTCAATATTTATGTTAAGAAGAGTCGAAAAGTCATCTTTTCGCAACTTCTCCTAGACAAAAAAGAAAATAGAATCGCCCTCGGCGTTACATTTTAAAGAAAAAAACCTCCTCCACTCCCCTCGGCGACACATTACAAAGAACCATCGATTATGCGTTCCCCCCTCTCCTCTATCCCGCGTCTATGAGTTCCCCCCGTACACCCGCATTCTCTCAAGAATTCTCAAGAAATCTTTTATAAATTTTCTGTAATATCTCGCTCATCCGATAAATGATTGCACATCTTTTACTTTCTTTGGCGTTTGGAAAATTTTTCATGGCGTTAGTTTAGTTTTGATGGATTTGGTGAAATTCCGTTTATCATTGCCATTGCCAGTGCTGATGTATCGGCTGACTGCGATGATAGTGGTCGATGAAATGTCCTTGCCGGCTAGCGTCGATGTACGTTGGGTGATACCGGCTTGCTGCTCCGCTGCCACTGATAACTGCTTGGTTGCCTTAGGTTGGCACTCAGCTGTTTTCTCACATCTTTTTCGATTGCAGGCTTATTATTTTCTGACGGAGCCTCTTTCATCCGCCTGTTTTCCACAGGTTTTGTGAATTGAGAAAATTTCTCTTCTGCCTGCAGTCTTGGGGCTGATACTGTAGATCTTATGAAAGTTGCCAGAAAAAATTTTTTTCTCCTTCTGTTCATTTGTATATTAGAGCTTACCCGTCGATTTCTGCTGGCTCAGTTATCAGTTATCAACAGTTATCTTCTCAGATTAATGAATCTGAGTATAGTGTCGACCGATAATCTCACCATGGTGTAAGGAGACAAGGTGTGCTCGTCAGGTAGGTCCAATTTGAATCCGTTCTGCGCAGATATAGCGTTGGGACAAGTCGCCTTTCATATTGGAAAATAATAGCAAAATAAATAAATTTGTGACTACGTGATATGTGATTTGATAATAGAGAATTTAATAATTATTAATAAAAGTCACAATAGTAGTTCTTAATTAAATAAATTTATTAATTGTCCTTTCCTTATTTATATTACATTTTGAATATCGCGAGAAAGCTGATTGGCTGATATATTAATATAGCCGGCTACTTGTTCCATCATCCTCATTGGTCTATCATCATTTTCATGCAAGAGCACATCTTGCTTCTTTACATCATGAATTCCACTGTTGCCACTAAAATTATTGTAGCCCGGATGGGTTACAAGATTGAATTTAGGGAAAGTCGGGTTCGCCTAAGGAGTTAGAACTCCGAGCAGGATCATTGGTGAAAGATTCTTCTGGTCAAATACTATCACTCACTTTTAATAATTAACAGGTTTATTAATTAATTATTATCTTCTTGACAATATTACATGTGACTCTCTATTAGTGATTACGACTACTCGTTACGTAATACGACTGCCCTTATTTATTGCGACTGTTCGCTCTCAGCGATTTAGTAACCTTTTTTATAGTATTTCGCAGTGTCACGTTTCATCGCGTTATAAGTCTAAATCGGATTATATATGGATAAAGCAGCGCACGTTCCTCGTTCGCGCTTTGCTCAGGAATTTGCAGGCTTGCATTTCTGGTAGCGCCGAACGGTTGCTATGCCGAGATGCAAGAATCGTAGTAGCATTCGGGTACAAGTGCAACACTATTGAATATAACTAGAATACTTAAAAATAGTAAAACTTAAGTAGAATGGAACAAGAAAGGAAACAGAGAAGAATGCATAAGAAGACAATAGACAAACTTTACCTACAACGGAAAGCCAAGAATACCGAGAAAATATTTTGGAGAAGAAAATATACATGATATATTACATAGAAAGTTTACAAATATGGAAATGAACAGAGCGCTAAGTATGATAAAGAGAACTTCAGCGCCAAGAAGAGACGGAATAGAATATAATATGATAAAAGGACTTTTAGAAGAGATAAAGCTAACTCTTTTAGAGCTATTCAACGAGATTTGGTGTGCCGAAAAAATATCTAGATCATGGATGGATTATCAAATATGCTTTATAGACAAGCGAGGACAGGAGAAGGACATGAGACTATTCTCGCTCGCATCATGTGTACGTAAAACTATGGAGAGGATGATCAATGAAAGAATGATTTGGTGGGCGGAAAAATATGAGAAAATTTCGGTGGATTAAAACGGATTTAGAAGAAGGAGATGGTGCACAGAAACTCTGATTTAAATCACCACAGATATTAAGATAGGATTTCACAAAGAAAAATATACACTGGTACTGTTTGTGGATGTCACATCGGCATATGGTAATGTAAATATATCTATACTCGGACAAATTAATATAGATGGAATGTCCATGCAATATAGTTAAATTTATACATAATTGAAGCAGAATAAGAAGTATAATTTATTGTTAAAGGAAATGAAGTTAAAACGGTCTCATTTTTGCATTCGGATAGTTTGATCAGTCGGGTAACCAAGTGAGGAAATGAGAGCGACAGAAATATTTTTATTAAAATATTTATTATAATAATTCTAATAATTATAACTGATATTCGTGATGTTTTGCGTATGATTTTAACAGTTTTATTAATTACAAAGAATATTCACGATGTTCTGTGTATGGATTAACAATACACTCGACTGTTTAATACTCGTGTATTTCGCTCCGTGGATCGAATCTTTAAATGCGTGCGCTACTCGGTGACACAGGACGCGCGGTGTGCGGGCGTGGTGTTTATACGTGGTTCGACGCGGCGGGCTTTCGCAGGGTACGACACAAGGCGAGCGATGTGCACGTGTTGTCGATGCGAACTGTCACCGATCAGTTAATTGCGATGAAGATATATGTTTCAGGGATGTTAATTTGACAGCCGGACGCCGGGAGTTCCCGATTCACGTTATCCCGTTGACTGCGGAGGTATTTGTCGGGCGACCCGACGAGACACAGGAGTATTTGCAGATAATCGTCGAGCATACTTGACGACACCAGAGAGTTTCTGGCGTTCTGAGGTTTTGTCAGAGAGCCCTAACATGGTGAAGCCGAATGTTCTCGGCTATGCGGAGATGCTCCACAGCGACGGTTAAGAGAACGATAGAAGCGGAAATCTTTTACGGTCGAGTGTACTCGGCCGTGCTGAGGAAGATCCCGCTTTCAGAGATTTCTCGGAAAGCTAGTTTGAGAGGATCGTTTCTACATACTCGAGTGATTGAGGCGTACCTCAGTACAAGAGATTTCCTCGCGGGATTTCGAATTGATATTTTTGGGTTTCTTTAGTGCGATGCACTCTCGAGATTCCGAGATCGGAACAGGAAAGCGAGTTTTATCTGAGAACGCTAGTTCCTAGACACGGTGTTCAGCGTGGCGCAAAGGGGTATTCCGTGAAAGCTGTAGGCTTTCGCCGAATATATATACGGATTTTCCAAAATATCTCGGAGAATCCTTTGTGTTAAAGATTAAAAATATGCAAACGCCATTTTGCGACTTCGTGTCGCGCTCCGTGATCGGCGGTCCTCGACCTCCCTCGACGGAATGGAAGTTAGAAAGAAGCGGTGGGGCGTTTCGTTATAAAGTAGTAGAAAGACAATTATACAAGGGTTTATTATACAATTAATTATACAATTACACAAGAAGCTATGTTGATTCTTCTCCCGTATGCATTAGGCAAATGATATTATCAAAAATATTGCTCAAAATGTACAATCGGTTCAATTTGCAGATGATATACACCACTGGGAGCAACAGATATAACAATAAGCAAGGTATCATAGAGGCTGCAGAACAATTAGCTAAATGGCTAAAAGATGGGATTGGATTTGGAACTCAAAAAACAGTATTGGTGGAATATAATAAAGCAGGAATATGGGAAGACTATCCATAGAAGTAGTGGGGATAGAGAAAAGGAACAATCTAGGTGCCAAATTTTTAAAGATATGGCTTGATAAATTAGATTTCTATCAACAAGTGGATGCAGTTAGACGCAAGATTTGGAAGGCAAATGGTCTATTAAATTATTTAAGCAAGAAGAGAAGCGAAATTAGAGAATTAGAAGAGAAGAGAACTAGAATTAAATACAGCTTTACTTCTGTAAAAGTTTAGTGAGATCAATAAGGCTATGGGATCTTTACTTGCTTCCCTAGAGAAAACAGTCAAAGATTTAAATTAGAAAGAGCACAATTTGCAGAAATAAGAACAGCCTTAGGTTATAGAAACAGCACACCTAACAACATTATTATAGCAGAAGCCAAAGTTATGATGCTACAAGATAGAACAGGTATGCTGGCGAGAAATTTTGTGCTAAAAGACATGGAGAAAAAGAATTGATTAGTAGATAAACGCTCTCGAGAAGAATGAAAATTATGCAAGATACAGGAATCCAATCTTTAATAAAAGCTGTATAGTATCAGCCTGGGAAAGTGGTTAGAAAGTAAAACAGGAGACAATAGAAAATATTTAAAATATTCAAAATATTTGAAATATTTGATACAGGGTTTGAAGAAAATATGAAAATAATACATACAAATGGATTTAGAGGAACAAGAAGTACAGAAGCAAATATAGTCATAAAAGAACAAGAGGAAACACATTAGTATGCCAAAAGAATGTTCATTATTTACCGCAGAAGCCTTTGCGATCAAAGGCCTTTGTGGCTCTTCAATTAATTAATAAGCAAATATCAGAGCAGTATAAAATTTTTTAAAGTAAACATTCATATTTAACGTCAAGTTAAACATTATTTTTTTCTTAGTCATATTTTATATTTGCAATTATTTGCAATTTGTCATTAATATAAATTATATATAAGTTGCTCAAGGGGGTGTGTCGATCGAAGTCGCATGAGTAACACGTAGAGGTAAAAAGCGCTCCTCAAAAAGATAAAAAAAGGGAAGCAAAATTTCAGAGGAAAGGAATAAAGGATAATCAAGAGAAGGCGCGAAGAGACAACGGAAAATAAAGGCAAGAAATTTTAGGAAGAAATTAAAGAAAAGAGACAAGTCAAGGAGGAATATATAATAGAAGGTTATATCCACGTCACGTTACGTGGATAAAATAGCAGAAAAGATAAGGTGGAAAAGATAAGGACACCTAGTAATTCTCACCTGTAAGCTCAAGATCGATAAAGCAAGAAGGAACTGATAGCGGTAAATAGAGATATGAAGAATAGTTTGATAAATCAGGAAACGATAAATGAATAACACGAATGAACAGAGGACAACACAGGAAGAGAGAACGTCGACGAGGGAGAAAAGAGAAGAAAACAAAAAAGGAAAAACAATTTTAGACCATCTAATATCAAAGTCGAGAGCGGGACGTGAGGGGTCAATCGATATTTTAAATAAAAGAGGAAGAAATGAAGAGGAAGACAGAATTGAAGCGGAAAGAGAGTTTTTAGGAAAATTCGAAAAAGCAAGGAAAATCACAAGATCACCATCAGGAAGAAAAACACATTATAAGGAAAAAAAAGGATCGATGACGGAAACAGAGAGAGGTGCAAAAAAAGACATAAAATAATGGAAGAAGACATAAGAACAATAAAAGAATTTATGAAAGACATCAGAGAAGAATTGAAAAACAACAAGAGAAATAAATGCAAGCAATGCAAGCAAATTGCAACAAGAGAAATAAAAGCAATCAAGGATGAATGGAGAAAGAAAGAGGAAAAGTGGAAAAGAAGGAGAGAACAAGATAAAAAATTTGATGATAGAAAATAGAGAAGATGAAGATTTACGGGAAAGAATTAGGAAATTAGAAGAATTAGAAGAGGCAAGAGAGAGAGAAGAAAAAAAGAAATAATATTGTAATAAAGAGCTGGGAGAGGGTGCCAAAAAGAGAATCATTAGAGAGCGGCAGTGGAAGAAATGTTAAAGAATGAATTCAACGTCAACGCAATTGTAGAAGAAGCATACTAGACGAGAAGAGGGACAAACATGGTAACAGTAAAAAATTAAAGGCAAGGATCAGAAAAGAGAAATTATGATAAAGAAAAAGAATCTAAAAGGTAAGAATTCATAGATAATGATTTAACTTGGAAGGAGAGGCAGAAGGATGATACGCATGATAGCTGAAGCGGAAAAAAAGAATGAAGCCAAAGTAAAGATCGGTTATAGGAAGTTGCAAGATAACGAAAAGAAGTTTGTATGGAAAGAGGAGGAGGAATTAAAAGAGCAAAATTTTTGGAGCAGATAAAGAGAGTCGTAGGCGCATAGATAGTGAGCAGACAGAGGGAAAAAGAGCCCGCATAACCATTCCGCCGAGATCTGCGAGAGCAAACCGCGGAAGGTGGGAAAAAAAAGGAAGCAGAGAAGCAGAAGAGGGACAAAACACAAGGGCAGCGACACAAAGATACAGGAAAGGAATACAAGAAAAAAGAATGTAGGAAATGAAAATATAGAAATAGGTAACAAGAAACAAGGAAAATTAA
>NW_011933391.1:1949-27015 GCF_000187915.1 Pogonomyrmex barbatus | reverse complement strand
ATAGCATACATTATACGAAGAGATACGAGAGTGCCCGACGTCCGATAGAGGAAATCGGCATCGTTTGATGACGCAGCGGCGTCGTACAATGCAAATGGCAGCGTCTCTAATAAGAGTAGCATCTTAAGGTCGGCGGCATTCGGTGTCCAACAAATGAGATCGGCATCGTTTGACGGCGTCATTTTAAGACTCAAAGTCGCGCTTCTCAATAGAAATAGTATCTCGACATTAAAAAGGCTTCGATGCTCCCAAATAACGCGCCATTTATATTTTTTGCTTTATTATTTATTTCTTTGTTACCGATGCCGATATTGATCTCATTCAAAAACATTGTTTTTTCCATACCTTATTTTGTTGGAATAAGTTGTTTATAAAGATACATTTAATATACTTTCGTTAATTAAGATGAGGGAACTTTTTAATATTTTGGATATTTACGTTCAAGAGTGGCGACTTTTGTATGGTGTGGGGAACTCCACACAGCAGAATTTTTCATGTGTGGAATTCAACACATGGCGAATTGACTAATCGCCACTGTTTACGTTAATGCTGTTCGCATTTATTGTTTATTTTTCTAACCCCCCCTCCCCGATATCGATGTCATTCAAAAAATATTAACCTAGTTCTATTATATTAGTAACTTATAATGATGACGTTAATACATATTCGTTAAATAGGACGTTGGAGCACGAAACTTTACAATGTTTCGACCAATTGCGCTAATTCCATTTGCATTTATTGTTCGCATCATTCTGTTTTTTTTACACATATATACATATGAACAATAAAGTTAGAATTGCTTATAATGCTTATAATGTGGAAGCGCATAATGCGATCACAGAGCTTACGATGAAATGTAAAATCATTTATTGACTATATTATATGCCTAATCAAAAGACGTATCTCGATGGCACGTTCGAACGTGAAGCACATGTTTTGAATGCGATTGTGTGTATTATACTGTTATAATTTATATCAGTTATTTACAATACAGGATATAGGCTTGAAAATTATGTGTCAGTGTATATATTGATTAATAACCATTTTTTATTTTAAACATAATAGTCATCGATTTAGCATCAAATAAGCATAAGAAGATTCATATTTGAGGAATAGAAACATAATGTTGGTGATATAATGTCCATTTTTTCAAAAATAGCTTGGAGTCATATTAAGTCAATGTTAATCAAGAATTACAGAAATGCTATTGTCACATGCACATGTTATCGAAAAAGCTGTTAACATAAGAATCATCTCAATACGTATAACGTTTATGTATTTATGCCATTATGTTAATATTTTTATACCTTATGTGTAGCATGTGTATGCCTTATGTGTAGCATTTAATAGTAATATAAAGTATAAAAATAATAGTATAAAAGTATAAAGATTTGCATCAGATTAACTACACTATAAACAACAGATAAGATATATAATTGTAACATTAAATTGCTTAAATGTATTTGTGATTTATTCGAGTCATTAATTTTTTTACATAAATGTTTTAGATTAGGTATGGCTAATTTCATCCAGCCGAGGAATTCCTGTTCCCCAATCTTAAATGTCCTATCTCTTATTTCAGACATGAAATCAGTTATTTTTCATTATACTTGCTGCACTAGGTTGTATTATCATGGTTACGTATGTACACTATCCGTCAATAATTCACTGGGTTCTACAATAGCCCTGATTTATCGACTTGATTTATCCACAAGGTTATTGATAAGATTAATAATGACAAATACGTATGAGTAGAATAACAAAGGGGGTCCGATGTCCCCCAGGGGTATGGGGGGGGGCGAGGGGAGAGAGGGGGGTCCCGTATCGTAGAATCCCCAGGGGCCATCGGACCCCCTTTGTCGGTAAGATGATTTTCTTTCTTCAGAGGGTTTATATAGGGGGAGAAGGTGGATCCCTCTGGCGGTCGTCGAAACAGGTTTATCCCTCTCGGTCGGTAAGGCGGTCGTGGGGTTTCCCCGGGTCGGTTCCCCCGTTCTCGACGCCGCCCTAGCGTTTTTTTTTAGCGTTTTTTTCTAGCGTTTTTTTCAGGCGTGTTCTCGACGCCGCCCTAGCGTTTTTTTTTTCGGGCGCGTCCTAGCGTTTCTCGCTAGATAACCCCGGGCGCCTCATCGACGCCGCCTTAGTGTGTTTTTTTCGGGCTCGCGTAGCTTTGGGCGCGTTACGCCGCCCTAGCTTTCCGCGCGGTCTAGCGCTTTTCGCGTAGCCTTGGGCGCGTTCTCGACGCCGCCCTAGCGTTTTCCGCGCGGTCTAGCGCTTTTTGCGTAGCCTTGAGCGCGAACGTCGCGATTAGTCGCGTCGTCGAAGCGACTCGCGTTGTTGACAGGATGTTGCGGTTTGTCGCGTCGCCTTAGTCGTGTCTGTTTTCCATAACGTCGCGATTAGGCGCGTCTCGCGTCCGAGTGTTTTCCGCGGGGCTTAGCGCGTCCTGTTTGTGGTTTGACGTGTTTTTTACGTCACTTTAGAGAGTATTTAACTAGGAGTGTCGACGATATATTGTTAGTAGTTTGCGAGATGGAGAGTCAGTCTAATATTTCGGAGAGTCAGTTTAATGTTTTGGAGAGTTAATTGAAAGATCCGGAGATAATATCGCTCTTAGAAGATTCGCTCGAGCTCTCGAGAGAGATGGAACGCGAGATAGTGGAACGGGAGAAACATGCGATGACGATGGGACGTGAGAGACGGCCTATCGAACGGGAAGAGGAGAACGAGATATCGGCGGAGGTCGAGAGCGATGCGGTCGACTCGCTCGAGTTGATGCGCGCGATATGGACGTCTATGCATTCGACGTCGTGTAATTTGCGGCTAATGATGGCGTTTTTGTCTAAACATCTGGTGATTCATCGAGGAACGGAGTGCGTATATGCGAGGCTGAGCGTATGAGAAACGCTATACGTATCGTTACTGATGTCTAGAGTCGAAAGGATCCGTGGAACTCGTACTGTTCTGGGGACAGTATGGTTCGCTTGGTCGAAAGTTCCGCGACGCCGGACGAGCATGCGTCGCTTATGGAGATCGAGATAACGAAGGAGGCTTCTTCGAATTGGATAAGAGATTACTGGGAATATCTGGCGCGTTTGAAAACGACGAAAGGGGATGTCGACGACGAGTACGAGAAATATCTTGCGCGTTTGAATACTACGAGAGGGAATGATGAGAGTTGTGGCACTGGTTTAGACGCATTGTTCGCGTCTCTATCTGGAGATAAGGAGGAGGCTGATCGATTCGTTCAGTATGTGACGAAGTTGAAGGGTGAACGACAGCTCGAGGCGAGATCTCCGGGCGAGAAAGGGATCGATTGCGAATTGGTTCGAATGTACGTGTACAATGTCAAGGATATAGTTAAGAAGAAGAGACGTAACTGGTGGAAGTATGCGAAATTGAGAGTTCAATTTTTGAACTCCGTGTCGGATCGGAAGAAGCAGTTGATGCGACAGTTGATAGATCGAGTCGCCGATGATCTGAGGAAAGTACCCGGAGTGCGCGGGGAAGCGAGAAGCGTCGACAGCGAGTAGAATGTATCGCTATGACGTTTGCGCGAATTATCGTCAGGGGGTATTGATTGTGGCGAAGAGCGCGAGTATATGTAAAAGAAAAATGTACTAATATTTCTATGTAAAAGAATATATTAATATGTATACTAATTGAATATATGTATAAGAATATACACGAATATATGTATCCTAATTATTAATTGAATATATATATAAAAATATACACGCGAATATATAAGAATATACACGAATATATGTGTAAAAGTGTGCGCAAATATGATGTCGAAGTTTTTTTCTCGTTCCGAAGACGTATGAGAGAGACGAGAGTGGGAGTCGTGCGAGAGGAAAATTATCGTAGGAGTATTAATAAGAAGATAATATTTCATTGGAAATGTGAATGTTGTGCGATGCGTCATTTTTCGCGCTCGCTACGCGTGACTACGGGAAGTCTGACCGCAACGGCGATAGAAGATTAGTCAGTCTATTGTTTATTTCTTCGTTCTTTATTCTATTGCTATTTTATCATTGTCATACTTTTATTTTTGTTCTCTATTGTGTACTTTTGTTCTCTATTTTGTATTGTTAATGATATTGCGTATATCTTTAGCGAGATTGTCATTCGTTGGTGTGTAATCGCGCTACTTATATTTGGATTCGTTCGACAAGAATAATCTCACGCGATAGAGAATAGAAATTAAAGCGATTTTAATTTCTGATTCGCGACTCGGATCGATTCATCGCGTCGGTCCTCGCCCTCTCGCGACCGATGGCAACATCGATCGAACGGTTCGCGCGTATTTCGGTCGGCGACGCGCAGTGTCGATTTGACTTCTGTCTCGCGCGATGACGCCCGCTCGTAGAATCGTCGTAATCGCGTGCGCGATAGCCGTTATCGCGGCGATTCGCGACTCCGTCGCCGACAGCGACGAGGAGGCGATTCGGTTTTTGCAAACCTACGGATATCTGGATGGCGCTAACGTGCAAACGATATTAGATAACGCGACGTTGGCTCTGAGACACGCGATTGCACTTTTTCAGGAGTATTATCGTATACCTGGTGATGGTGTTCTTAACGAAGCTACATTGGAACAAATGCGTAAACCACGATGCGGCGTCAAAGATATATTAAACTTGGACGATTCTCCGAGGAAATGGACGAAGACGCATCTCACGTGGAACTTTCATCTGGCGAGCGAGAGCGTTCTACGAGTCACCGAAGTCGCGTTCGAGATGTGGGCTGCGAATTCGTCGCTGACGTTCGAGCGCAATTCGACGAATCCTGATATCGTGATATCGTTTCGGAAAGGTTTTCACACGTTTGTAGATCCTCGACATTAAGGTAAGCCGAATATGTCCGTCGTTGCTGAACGGACCAGGAAACGTGTTAGCTCACGCTTTTTTACCATCGTCAGAAATGTCAGAGGTGCACGTGGATAGCGCTGAGAAGTGGCACATCGAGTTAACTGTTAATCCTGACGATACGATTCACCTGTTGCATACGTTGACGCACGAGATCGGTCACGCATTAGGATTACATCACAGTCCTTTAAAAAATGCGATAATGTACGCTTTTGTTCCCCCTAAGACCTTTCCCGTGCGATTGAGCGAGGCGGATTTTCTTGCCATTCAGAATTTATACGGTTTAAGAAATTTAAGAAAAAGAGCGAAACCAGTTGCGGGACCAGTTACGACGACCGTAGCGACGACCACGATTGCGACGCGCGATACGGGGAATTCCGCGGATCTGTTCGCGTTGCGACGCGTCGATGTGGTATTGGTATTAGAAAATAGAATGTATGTGGCGTATCGACATTACTTATGGTTGGTCGATCTAAACGGAAAATCTTATGGCAGGTCGTTGTTACTGACGGACTATTTGCGTTTTCTTCCCGATAATTTTACGCGTTTAGCGGGTGCGTATCGACGACCTTCGGGCCAACTCGTATTGTTTGTCGACGATACGGTTTATATGATAGAATATCCGAATTTTGAGCTAGTACCGGGTTGGCCGAGGAAATTGAAAGATATGAATCTTCCTCCTAATGCGAAAATTAATGCTGTGATTAATACTAACGCGGGACGAACGTTCGCGATCTACAACGACGAGATCGTGGCCGAGATCGACGATTGCTCGATGATAGCCGTCAGGCATAATTCGTTGCACGCGATATTTCCTGGGATTCCACCTGCTGTAACGTCCGCCGTTCGATACATCGACAGTAATCTGTACTTTTTTGTTAAACGACAGTTCTTCAAATATAACGAATTTACTAGAAGTATAACTATGGCCGGAACAAATTAAATAAATTTGATTCAGAGATTTTTGGTATCGTGTGTCCAAAGGACGGATTGTTAGAGCAATTGCGCGCTCTTTTGAAAAGACTCGCTCAGATGAGGAACGTATTTTCGAGAGAGGACGATTTAGAAGAGGAGAGGGAGGAGGAAGAGGCACGGAAGTTTTCGCATAGTGTATAGAGCTAAGGATACGAAACGTTTATGAACAGTATTGCGCGATTTCTTCGATCGTAAAGATGTACGATATCGAGCGCTCGCAGGATTCCGAGACGTGCCGAGTCGACGAAAGCGATGATGCGAAAAGGAGAAAGAGGACGCTCGACGATGACAGATCGATCGCGTCGAGTCATAGTAACGCCGGTTATACGAATAATTCAGTTAGAATTCTAGAACGAAAATATTCCTTGACTAAGATGGGATACAAATTTCTTAATGTATATGTTACTCTTGAGCGCTCCTCGCGCGTGAATATTATTCTGGGAGATAGTCATGGCAAGGAGGTCTTGATGTCGCCCGATATGTGGAGACAGCTTGTCGAGCAACGAGACGTTCTCTTGAAGTATCTGCAGAGTATCAACGGAGAACCGTCCTTTCCAGCCCCGTTGGATATTGGAAATATGACCGTGCGTTTTGGAAAAATCAACAACTTGACGATATTACGCCTGGAAACATCCGCGGCTCGCCTGGCCATGTCGAAGGAAACAGTGAAAAATATGTTCGAGCTCGAGCATTGCATCAGTCGACTCGTTATCTCGTTGACCAAGATATTAGGAAAAATTAATGCGAAATTGGCACGTTTCAAGGATATTGCGTTAACCACTAAGGATAAGGAAAATATCTCGAAAGTTATACGCGATAGCGATGCCTACGATCGTAACGACATTATCGATTGCGAACTCGTTGCTCTGTACTTTGGGATGTAAGATTGAGATGAAATAAAAGTGAGATATATCATAAACAATGTTTTGTGTATTTCCTCAAGCATGTATATATAAGTATAGCGAGCGATAAAACAATTCGATTATAGTATAAGCAATGAATCTAATTATAATATATAAGCACTGAATCTAATATAATGATTAAAATTAATTTGACATAAAACAATTCAATTATAGTATAAGCAATGAATCTAATTATAATATATAAACACTGAATCTAATATAATGATTAAAAATTAATTTGACATATGATATAAGTCGTTAATGCGATATTACAATTCGGTGATACATTCCCGTCGTTTTGACCACCAGTCGTACAATTTGCACACGTTCTCCATTGCGCAATGCTTCGCGTGAAGCTCGCAGTGCTCGAACGTCATCCAGAGTGCTTAGGCGTCCTATATCCTCGAAATCCGCGTCAATAGTCTCGACGATCACGTCGTGATCCGCGATGACGTCGCAGCCGAGAATTTCCTCTAACCACTTCTTTTTTTCCAAGCCTTTGACGTACACTCGTTTAGGCGCGTCTCGCGATTGATCGCACACGCTGTTTCGAATCACGTGCTTCGAGAGTCTGTACGCGATGTCGCCGTCGCTCCACTGCAGGCCGTGATGATTGGAGGTTATCCAACACGCTTTAGATTTTTCCGTTTTTGTAAGAAGATTCCAGGGTATCGCTTCTCGAAATATTCGATGGGTCAGTTTTCCATTTTTTAATATTGCCACCTCTTTAACTGTAAATTTTTTTCGAACGGTAAAACCTTGCAGATCGACGAAGATTGGTATGTTCGGCATCGTTCTCGTAGGAAAACCGCGATTACGTGAGTTTACGTACGACGTTCGTCAGTGGGTTATACTCTACAACTCTATCATGAATGATAAGACAATAAGCTGTTGTGTTAGCCGGAACGTTCTCTTTGCATTCGAATTCTACGCGAACGTCGACGGTGGCGCTCTTGATCGATTCGTTCTAGTGGGAGCAATCGATGACCACTAGCGGATCGTATTGCAGAAATCTAGTGACAGACATGAACGGTTCGCAAGTCTCACACCCGTAATACGTTTTTCGAAATTTTAGATACATATCGTACAGTACTGCGAACTTGTTTCGCTCGAAATCTAGATTCATATCGTCGTAGGGATAGAACTCGGAATTCAAATAGAGTTTTACATTAGTCAGCTTACAATTGTCGAATTTAGAAATGTCTTCTGACGGTACATTTTTTTTCTGGTCTGTAGCGCAAAGATCACATATCGCGGTTTCTCCAATTGCGTTGCCACTTTTACCGCCCAGGAATGCTTGGTCGTACTTTGCAACAGCGGAAATTCGTATAGATCCCACGAACGAAAGCCCATGCTCAGATATCGTCCACTGTCCAATGTTCGCAGAAGCGATAGTTTGTTAACATCATTAAGTATCACGTGTGGCATTCACCATTGTATTCTTAACAATGTGATCTTCGGTCTCTGATCTGAATACGTTACGACGCAATTGTTATCGTTGCGAGCGCGTATCAGAATGAGTTCGTGTCGCGCGTTTATCACTATGCGTTTGTAATCCTCGCAGAAACCAAGGAGTACGTTGAGAGGCACACAAAAGTTGAAATCGTCCAACGCTATAGGCGGTATTTCCCATCCGGTGTTCTGTAAAACTCTATCTCTCTCGTAGCTCAACGATGCATAGTTTTTCATCAAGGTCGTTATGCCGACGTTTCTGCTCTTATCGATCTCCACGCCATTAAGCTCGTATCGAATCTCGTCGAACATAAACGCGACGCAGTTATTGACTAGCTTTGTTCTCGTAACTTCTTTCGCCGTGCCTTCCTTCGCCGTGCCTTCCTTCGCGCTCTCTCTCGTCGCGAATTTTCCCTCGATGTATAGAAAATTTTCACACGGCAACGTATACAGATCCTGTTGCTGAATAGGTATTCGTATCTCGTCGCTGTATCCGAACGTAGTGTTAGCATATGGATTGTAAGTGTGAGTTTCTCTTTTCACGATACGATCGTCAAAGATCGGGGCACCTCCGATACTTAAAATGTCGCTCGCCATGTCGATTCTTCACGACGAAACCTAAAGATCTTAAGAATGCAACGTTCGCGGCGTTCAGCTCGTTCGCTCTTCCCTCGTGTGCCTTCCTCGTCGCGTTGTTTTGCGGTGGGATCGCGGATGTAGCGTTTGCGTCTTCTCTTCCTCTCGAGTACCACTCATTTAGAACGAGCATCTTTTGCTCTCACGCATTTCTCTCTAATGCCTTCGTCGTTGCACGTGAAGTCGCGCCGTTATCTCTTCTCCGCGAAAATCGATCGGTCGCCCGTCTTGATCCACGATTCGAAGCGTGATATCGGTAACGTTTCGCGCGATGATCGGAAAGTAAATGATCGATGTTGGAGCGTTCGACAGTTTATATCCCGGAGGAACATTCGGCGAAAACTCGTGTATCGTGTGAACCGACTCGTTATTGCTGTACGCACCTGCGGTGATATTGCACTCCACCCGAATGATATTTACGCCCATGATATTCACGGGTCCGTCGGACGTATGCCATTTGTTCGGTCGTAGCACGCGCGACGATGAGAATTCCAGGAGCGAACCGATATTGTTCGGTTTCGCGAAATCGATTTGATGCTCGCATCTAATTTCACTTCTCATAGTATTCTCATTGGCTCGAATGATCAGAGACCGCGCGCCTCTCTCGCCCTCGTCGCTCTCGTCATAGACGATGTCGTCGCTCTCGTCATCGTCGCTCGTCCTCTTGCTTTCGTCGATCTTTCGCTTTTTAGAGATAGCGGCGTTTAGATATCTGTCTATCGCACTTAATTCGTACGAACCTTCGGGAATCATGATCGTTTTGTCGTCGCAATAGAATTTGTTATTCGTGGAATCGACATTCGGTATAGTGTTGTACGTCTCGAAATTCGTGAGACCTAACTCGTAATCGTCGTCGCTCAGATCTAAAGCAGGAAAATAGCACGCCGTGAGAACGCTACTCCTACCGGTGAACGAAAGACTCAGCGACATCGCGACCGATTTTCGAGAGAAATCGCAAGAACAATTGACCGCAAATGTTCTGATCGTACGTCTGATACGATCCGCGATTGTACGTTATATTTACGCCGCCGAGATATCTCTCGAGTTCCCTCGGCGGTCGAAGATTGCCGAAACCGTCGAAGTAAATCGCGTCGTTTCCCCTCTTCGCATAGGCGACCCAGTGAGTACCCGAACCCATCGAGTCGTCGAGATTCACGATGATCCACTCTCGTTACGTCGCGCCTTTAATGGTAATGCGTCACGCATAAACACTCCTCTGAAGAAGGGTACTCGTAGACAACGCGCCGAACGGTTCAATTGTTCGGTCGTCGTGATGCCGGAGAGCGATAACCTGAGTGAGCCTAACGTTTCTTTCCATGATTTTTTTTTCGTTCTTCTCGTCACACCACTGCCACGTTTGTAAGGCGCTAGATGCAATCCGTGACCCTCCATCGCTCGATTGTGACGTTGCAACTCCTCCAGTTGACGCCGTGCAGTTTTACTGGCGTTTACCGCTTTCGCGACACCCGCCGCGCCACCGATTAAAGAACCGAGCGCGTCTAATATCGGAAAAATGGGTAACAAGCCTCCACGTTTCACTGTTGGAAGTATCTTCCTCCTCATTGTCGTCTTCCTCCTCTTCTTTCTCAAACCCATGCCTAGCTTTGTCTTTGTTTTCATAGCAGCCCATACGACGGTCGCGGCAGTTCTCTCGCCGAAGGTGGAATCTCCGGCTGTTATACGTTCGCGCGCTTTCTCGGCGAGAGCTCGGTCGGCGTCGTGGCGATCGGCGAGTTTCTTATTTCGCGAATAGGCGATGTCGTGCTCGCGGCACGCCGCATCCAACGGATTTACGCCTCGATCGCCGCGCGCCAATCGTTTCGCGAGATGGGTGCCGGGCCCACAAAATTGATACCCGAGAATATGTAGTTCGAAGGGAAGCGCGTTTATCGCCGTATTGAGTAGTCCCACGCCGCTAAACATTCGTTACAATTTTTGATAAGAGGCGCAGGACCGTCTATATGCGATTGTTGCCACGGATGATTATAATGTTCCAGACACACGCGACAACGTTGTACCTCGGGATCCGCTCTCAGATGATCGGGTAATCTGTCCCACAGTAGCTCCACGTATCTGTCGAAATCACGCACGAGAACGAACTTCGGAATAAGTTGCAACTGTTGAGTGGATAGATTGAGAATATTGCGTTTGTCCGTTAATAGGGGAAACATACCGATCACTGTGCGCGATCGAATTGCCGTCGAGTATAAGTGGAGCAATTATCGGTCGCGTCTTCTCGAAGCGAGCGCGCGTAAATGCGATTCATTCGACGGTCGCCAGCTACAGAAGTGCTCAATCTCGATCGTAAGGCTCGACGAATCTCGGGCGACGCGGTCGGGAGGGCGCGCAGACACGGCCCTCTACTACCGAACACGATACGTTGCATCATTTGCGGCCTCTCCAATTGCGATAAAACGAACGTGTTGATAAGCATGCTCGAAAGTCCGCATAGCGCACGCTTTGAGAATGTGTACGTCTACTCGAAATCTCTGTAACAATCAAAATATCGATATCTGGCGGAACTGCTCGAGTCGATGGAGATCGGCTATCGCGCGTTCTCAAACAATAGCGACGTCGTGCCACCGAGCGAGGCGCTTCCCGATTCGATATTCGTGTTCGACGACATGGCCTGTGACAAGCAGAACGCGATATTTTACCATGGGTCGACACACGAACATCGATTGTTTCTATCTTTTTCAGACATACGCTAAAATTCCAAAACACCTGATACGCGACAACGCGAATCTCTTGATTCTGTTTAAACAAGATGGTACTAACCTAAAGCACGTTTACAACGAGCACGTGAACACGGATATGTCATATGAGAATTTTTACGCCTTATGGTTATGAAACGCAAATATGTTTCGTAGTCATCGATAAAGACAGCGCGTTAAGAAATGGTAGATACAGATGAGGATTTAATGATTTCGCCGTGGTGTAAAGCGATCAGTTGTGCTACGAGAATGGACGTTGACGCTGCTGCGAGTATGAACGTTGATGCTGCGGCTGGTACGAATGTCGCTCGGCTGGAAAAAACGGCGCGAGAGATCGCAAAGACTCAGAACTTTATACGTAAAAAGTACAGAGAGTTAAAGACCGGTGAGATAGAAGAGGAGATCGCGCTGGAGAGACGACTCAAACCGATCGTTCAGCCGTTGAAACGAATTGCCGAGAATACTACGCGAGACGAGGGAATCGACCCGATCGCGTTCGTCGGTGCTAAGAGAAAACGCGAAACCGATGACGACGATGAGCCATCGTCTAGATCGACGAGAAGACGCCTCTCGACGAGATCGCCCTTGATCGCGATGGTAAGTCCCGCGACTAGAAACGAATCGGAAGAATCAATCTCGAACGCGCAATGGGGACCGTTAGATCGCAAATATATGGGCGCGCTTCTAAGCGGGGACAAACAGAGCGAGATCGATCACGTTTACGGAGTGTACTTCGATTTAGACGGCTCGATGCTTGGCGATAGGCGATTCGACGTGACCGCCGACGACAGCGTGATCGTGGGCGACACGCGATATCCGGGTCCCCCGGGCGGACGAGTTGATCTTCAAGAGACTTCCCGACGACGCTGTGTACACGGAGAACGACAAGCAAACGTACAAGAGTATACTGTTAACTACAAATGCCCATCGACGTGGCCACAATGCGCTTATGCCTATTCTAGGAAACAAAGGTTTCAAGTACAAACATATCATCGCGCCGCTATTGCTCGATAAGGACAAAAGTGGCGCTGGTGTTAGTAAAGCGAGAAAAAAAGGGATCGCTCTTCCTAGGATCTCTATTCCATCCGCTATGCGGGTGAGAAACAAAGGAATCGAGTACGTCCATTGGGACGATCCCAACGAACTAGTCGATCGTCTTCGATTGCTCGATGCGAGCTGGCAACGACAACGAGATTCTATCGATACTCGAGGAACTTCGCGAGATCGACGCGATCGAGTAAAACGTGGCGCGCGCTACTGGCGACCGGTATTCCCGTTATGTTGGTAAACAAGTTCGGAAGACCGCTGGAGTCGTTCGGTGGAGGCGACAGGGCACGCTCGCGACCGTCGATCGATTCCTTACGTCGCTATATGCGTAATAACGTTCTCTGTCTAAGTGACGATTACTACGATGCTAGAGACAAAATTATACGGCGTTTAGCCACACCTAGAACCGATACCGACGCCGCGAGTAAAAGTTACGTGGACAGCGCGTTTCGAGACGCGGAAGCGAAAATCTCCGAGACGAGCGATTTCTCGACAAGCACTCGAACTTTATTGTCGAAGATGAACGAGAGCACGGTTAGATCGATCGGTGAATTGGAGGAATCTATGACGCGCGTAGTCAGATTGTTTCTCAAATACGATATGCAGATCGCCGAGATTACGAGCAGATTATCGCGCGCGGTAGATTCATCACCCGCGAGGGCATGATGTCCGTGAATAAATTCGGGAAATCTCTGGAGAAGCAACGCGGCATTGACGATCGTTCGACGATCGCATCCCTGCGGGCGTACGTGCGTCGCAGCGCACTCTGCCTTAATCCGGACGACGTCAACAGACGTAAAATACGCCATTTGGATACACCGATCGATGATACCGACGCGACAACCAAAGGTTATGTCGACGAAGCGCTTCGCGTAAGGAGCGAGGAATCGAAAGTTCTAACGAACGAGCTACGAAAACAGCTAGAAGATATGAACAAGCGAATTCGGAATATTCTCCTGCAGTATTACGTAAAAACCGAGGTGGACGTTCTGCGGCATCTCGAGAAGAAGAGCGAAGTCTCGCTCGTCGATCACGACAACGAATAGAGGAGACGAGAGACACGGTGGAACAAGAGCTCGAAAAACGGGACGAATCGCGAGAGAGAGATCTGAGCGAGATCCGAGGAATCATCGAGACGTTCGGTGACACTCAGGAGAAATGAACGCGAAATCTAGAGGAATCGCTGCGACAAATCGAGGAAAGGAAGGAAGTCTTGTTCGTCGATCTCGATAAACAAATAAGAGAAACGAAACAAGCACTCGATAAACGGAACAATCAACGAATTAAAGATCTGCTCATGTTTCAATGTGAGTTAGGACGGAGGAAAAACAAGATGGATGGAGGAAAAACAAGACAAAGTGCGAACTAGAGACTCGAGCGAGATTCGAAAGACCGTCGAGACGATCAGCGACACTCAGGAGAAACGAACACAGATCCTAGAGGAATCACTGCATAATCTAGAGAAATCTGTGCGAAACGAGCTCGACGCATCGTCGACGAGCCGCGAGAAAATATCGACGAACGTGGAGAATCTCGCGCGTAGCGTGACAGATCTAACGAGAATCACGAGAGAGCTAACGAATAAAGCGGTAACAAGAGAGACACTGGACAAGACGCTGGCCTCGTTGAACGTGGATAAAATAGTGACTAGAGAAACAATAAACGAATTACTAATCGCACTAAAAACGGATATTCCAAATATCATGAAACACACGATTAATGTTTGGAACGAGGAACAGGAACGAACACGCACGAATAAAACCAACGCGAATCGCGCCTCCTCGTAAAATCAACGATGAGCGTCGAGAAGAGGAGACTCGTCGAGGAGCTTCACAAGCCCGCGCGAAGAAATTTTCCGCGTCGTCGAGTCGTAGTGCGCGATTACGACGACCTGTGGCAGGCCGATGTCGTTGAGATGCGTCCGTACACGCGACAAAACAAAGGCAATTACGTGATGACGGTTATCGATGTGTTGAGCAAATACGCGTGGACTGTGCCGCTGAAGAGCAAGAGCGGAAGCGAAGTAGCCGCGGCGTTATCCAAGATATTTCGCGACGCTCGGCATCCGCGAAATCTACAAACGGACAAGGGCAAGGAGTTCTACAACGCCTCCGTAAAAGCGATTACTGACAGGTACGATATACGCCACTTGACGTATTCGGTGATGAAGGCGGCGGTTGTGAAGCGATTTAATCGCACGCTCAAGAACAACATGTGAAAACTCTTCACGCTAAACGGATCGTACAGATGGCTCGACGCTCTACTGCGTTTAATCTCGGAGTATAACAATCGCACGCATCGAACGATCGGAATGCGACCGGCGGACGTAACTCCAGCCATTGCCAAGAGACTCCTCTCCACGATATACAGTCACTTGAAGATCGCAGCCTCCGCAAGATTTAAGGTGAACGATCCGGTACGCGTCAGCAAGTTCAAAACGATTTTCGAAAAGGGATATACGCCTAACTGGACGACTGAGATTTTTCGAATCGCTAAGGTGCAACACACGAATCCCATGACGTATCTGCTAAAAGACTATTGTAAAGAACCAATAGCCGGAGGGCTATACTTTTACGAACACGAGTTACTGCGAGTTTTCAATCCTGATATCTATCTCGTTGAGAAAGTATTACGTACAAAGGACAATAAAGTTTTTGTCAAATGGCTAGGAATGGACAATACACATAACTCTTGGATTCACAAAACAGCTGTATTATAATGAATAAAGAATGTACAGTATCACTTATTCTATATTAGTACAAATTTTATTAATTTATTCTATATTGGTACAATTTTGTATACTACATTAGTATGTGTAATAATGGTATCTTATAATGGTATCTTATAATGGCCCCACGGTAACGTATTAGTGGAGTCAGGTATTAAGTATCGCTTATCGTCGTAAGGACTCAAAACTAGCTTTAATTCAGACACGGTGTAAACCTCGTGCAGCATCGAACGTATGCACACCTGACGTCTCGATTGCTGCAACGATTCGTTCAAGCAACACGCGAAATCCTCGAACGTTATCGTTTTCGCGACGGTATTCCTCCTAACGCCCTTTATTCTCTTCGTATCGCTCTTTCCCAAAACTCTCTCAGAGCATACATCTTCGCCCTAAGTCCTATGAACTCCGTCATTATCGCTCCGTTGTTCTCATCTTTCATCAAACCAAGAACCTTCTTATTCGCGCGTGGTATATCGTACACGTTGTCGTCGGAATAATCGCTAGTGTCAAATCTCGCGATATCTCGCTTCATATTCTCGTAAACATTTTGACATTCCAGAAAATATATCAAGCTATCGGTATCCGTGTACATAATTTTGCATTTAGAGCGATAAAGCGGTATCATATAATCGTAATGAAAATCATACAATCGCATCTTAGATATTTCTAGAATGCATGCATATCGTTCCGGTAACCGTAGGATCGACTCTATTCTCACATCTTTCTCTCAAGACCTCGAGACACTCGATACACTCCTGTTCCCAAATACGATAGCGCACACCCCTTCAACTCCCGCCGCGCGTTCGAGAAGATCGCGACTCTTCATGTCGCAACTTCCCACACTGTGTTACCCCAATTGTCCGTAGGAACGACGAATTTAACGTCTCGAACTTTTTTCTCTCTCGCTGATCTCTCGTAGATTACCGCTCTATCGCTCAGAGCGAGCAACGTTTCGATCCACAGTTTCTCTCGCGGACTCTCCGTACCGATCCCCCGTCGCAAATACGTGGCCACATTCCAGCGAATATTTTCTCTCGTCACGATCCACTCCTTGTCGTTACCGGGCGCAATAGTCTCGTGACACTCTAAACTATCGTCACTCTCAATAAGTAACTCGTAACGATCGTCATCGAGATCGCGATACGTCACGTTACGATCGAACGCGCGTTCGATTCGAAAAACGATTCGTCGCTCTCGCTCGAAGACGAACCATCGTTAGGCGCGACTATTTCCATATTCCTAACAATGAGAGAAAATCTCTCACGACTAGATATATACCCCCCCGAGACAGCGTCGAAAACGCGACAATCGCGACATTCCGAAATGACAAAACACGTGACATCTTACATAATCAAAACGCGCGTCTTCCCGTTGCAACGAAAAACAGCATGCGCTAGATCCCGCGGAAACCGTCTAGACACAGAACGCGCCTAACCGTAACATCCTACAAATAGCTCTTTCCTGTTTTTATATGCCTGATAAAATAATACAACAATAGAGTAATAAAATAATAACAATAGAGTAATAAAATATTCTCTCATCATTAATACTCCTACGACAATTCTCCCTCCTTGCACGACCTCCATCTCTCATACATTCCCAATATCGTTGTCCTTGATATTGCACATTAAATCTCTCATTATTAATACTCGTGCGACGATTTCCCACTCGCGCGGTCTCCACCTCTCGTTGCTCATACGTTCCCAATAATATAACGTCATCCTCGGTATCACTAATTGAAGATTCCCGACGCATCGTCGATCCGCCTCTCGTCCCCGCGATACGCCGCAAACGAACGAGGAAAAACTCCGTTTCTTTCTCGCGATTAATCTTATTCTCTCATAAATATTCATATATACAATTCATAGTTATATTATGATTATAATACATACTTACATGCGCGCACACTTAGTTGCGCCAATTGTTGCCAACGCGCTCTCTTCTTTTTCTCTCCTCCTCGTACGCGGCTGACGAAACGACACCGCTTTTCCTCCAATACTTACGATGAGCGCAAAAAAACATCTCGTCGTCATCGTTATCATTAAACACATCGTAATAACCGCTTTCGCTAAAATTCACCATGTACTCCTGTCGCCTGCTAATCTTGATCGGCTTCTTCTTTTCGTAGAGTACCTCCAATAAAAGATTATATACCATCCCTCGATAATGATGACATACGCACGCCTCTATTATCTTTTTAGGCGAAATCTCACGCTGAGGCGGAACTCGACAACCGCGCCTCTTTAATTGATTGGAAATCGGTGCGTATTGTCCTCTCACGACGAATTCCGTTACATCGACCGATGGATACGCCGTCACATTTCGCAATGGAGAGGATGTTAGATCATCCAGCGAATGGCACCAACACATCTCATCGTCGTCGATCATTCGTGTCTCACATATCTGGCACCGATTCGCCTTTAACGGTTCTCGTCATCGTAAACACACGACGACAAGTATCGCTCAAAAATCGCCTCGACGACGCGTCAAACCACAACGTTCTACAAAACAGGACAAGCGGCATGCGCTATATATCCTCATAGTCACCTAGACATGAAACACGCCTAAGGCGATGTAACAAACCGCAACATCCTGCGAAACAGGACGCGCTAGGCCACGCGAGACGCGCCTGATCGCGACGTTATGGAAAACAGACATGACTAAGGCGACGCGACAAATCGCAACATCCTGTAAACAACGCGAGTCGCCTCGATGACGCGCCTAATCGGGACGTTATGGAAAACAAACAAACCACAACATTCTGTAAACAACGCGAGTCGCCTCGACGATGCGCCTAATCGCGACGTTATGGAAAACAGATACGCCTAAGACGATGCGACAAACCGCAACATCCTGTCAACAACGCGAGTCGCCTCGACAACGCGACTAATCATGACGTTCGCGCCCAAGGCTACGCAAAAAGCGCTAGACCGCGCGGAAAGCTAGGGCGGCGTAACGCGCCCAAGGCTACGCGAGCCCGAAAAAAACACACTAAGGCGGCGTCGATGACGCGCCCGGGGTTATCTAGCGGGAAACGCGCTAGGACGCGCCCGAAAAAAAAAAACGCTAGGGCGGCGTCGAGAACGCGCTCGAAAAAAACACTAGAAAAAAACGCTAGAAAAAAACGCTAGGGCGGCGAGAACGGGGGAACCGACCCGGGAAAACCCCACGACCGCCTTACCGACCGAAAGGGATAAATCTGTCTCGACGACCGCCAGAGGGATCCACCTTCTCCCCCCCGGATACGAACCCTCTGAAGAAAGAAAATCATTTTACCGACAAAGGGGGTCCGATGGCGCCTGGGGATTCTACGATCCCCCTCTCTCCCCTCGCCCCCCCCCATACCCCCTGGGGGACATCGGACCCCCTTTGTTATCCTACTCGTACGCATCGAAAGGCACACATTAGTAGTAATCTAGAATAATAAGAAAAATAATAAATACACTAATTCTTTTTATTTGTTTCATCTTTCTTTCCTCTTCCTCTAATTTAGAAATGCATAAATTATATATTATATTTTCATCATTATATTGTGGAGATAAATAGTAAGTAGTATTTACAAAGCGCCGGTGTTTGCATGAAGATTCGATCTTACTTTCACTTTCTGTCTGACTTATTCACAGTTTAGATCACGTGATCTAAAACAATTGTCGCGCGCATTTTAGTTAGAATAGAGTTTGTGCAATCTGTTCATGCGTGAAATTTGTCTAATTCACATGGGAATACTCGTATTGATATCTCATTTTTATAGCATCCTAAAAGTTTTGACAAATAGTTTAAATACGTTCTATCGGTTTCGGGAAAATCTACAGTGAAAATGTTTGCGTTGGTACATTATGATAATAGAAAGCATTACGTAATTTCGAAAAATTGCGTATTATTTAATAATGGAAAAAGTATTGTGAAAAACAAAGGTTACAGATACAAAGTATCTCTTATAGTTTATAATTGTAAGTTTATATTAATATTCTTATTTTATGTATGATAAATAATTATTCTATATTTATCATTTATTAAGAAAAATATTTTCATAACACATAGAATATGTAATAACAAATTTGACTATGAGCTTATACTATTTTATAGACAAATATTTCGTGTTTTCTATATTTATATAAAATTTTATTAATATATGACTTGTGCATTTCATATGAATATTTCTAAAATACCTTATCTTCTCTTTCAATAGTTTTTCTCTCTTTCTCTATTTCAATTATTTTATAGCTCATCGCAGGGATCTCGAAATTATTGCTAGGAATTTAAATAATGGTCAACCTAATATAATTCTTCAGCATTGTCAGAATATAAATAGAAATACATCCAATTTTTTAAATGCAAGTGACAATGTGATAATAGGTATAATATTTCTTAAAATTGAGTTTTACATTTTTAATAGAATACTAAATTAGAATTGTTACATTATATATTTATCTTCTTACATATATCATGAGATACTTAAATCTCTCTTTTATACCCAAGGAATCTTTTAATGAAAACATGATTCTGACAGATAATAATACTGAGGGAATGATTTCAAATAATATGTCGAAATCAATAGCGATAACAAGTATATTTTTATTTCCTTACAATTATTTCACTCTGTTGCCTATAATAGAATACTTAATTTAATAATTTTATCATAGAGTTTATTAATGTTGACTTAGATATCATATAAAACATCTTTACTTTTTTTCACGGATGTCAACAATATAAATTTCGTCTGCATGCTTAAAATTCGTGATACGTAATAAATATGATGATAGATGTAATATAGAAACATACAATCGCAGTGTTGCCTGAACTGTGATAGAAACATATATAATGATTTAATAAAAATATATTTTTGATTTATTCTTACAAATACTTTTTATTATTAAATGCAGTGCAGTGTTGCGACATTTTTTAAATTTATTACTCATATTTATTATTCTTTTTATATTATTATTTATATATTACTTTTGTATTTCAATAGATGATGGAAATATGTTACAAGCGGTAAGTCGGAAAAATATGAAAAAAACGTTAGATGCCTTATTACATCCAGCATATATAAAAATTTTTTGATATTAAATATATTCTATGTTTATTAAATAAACCTGTTAACTATCATCAATAATTTCAGATAGTATCTATATGTTATATACATCATCTGTTTACAAATAATATGCTATATATAATATTATACCGTCCTTTTATATTTGTTCTTTTTTATGTATTATGTGTATTATCATGTTACAGGTAATATAGACTTGGAATCTTTATATTAAATGTAGTAGACGAGAATAATGTAGGTGCAAATACATGTAGTGTTACCTCACCTACAATAGAGACAGGTAATAATTTAATAAACAATTTTTTCCTATTTTATAAAAACATTTTTTATCATTTGCATAGAGTATTTTCAGTATTTTTTAATTATTTACTCACACATAAATTATTCTTTTAACATCATGATTGATATATTAATTTTTGTAATTTGGTAGAAATATGAATGATAGAAATATGAATTCTTGCTTAGAAACAGCAAACGACAATTTGACTGACTTAGAAACAAATAATTTCAAGGCTACCTCATCTGTGCTAAATATAGGTAATAATATAATTTTATATACATAAGATTTGTTAATGCTGTATTCACACAGTGTTATTTCTCATGAAAATGTGAGTTGAAAGGTGCCGAGTGAAAATATCGAGACATCAGTAATTTATAAGACATAATGATTGAAAAAACAAGGTTTTTTGCAAACTATGTCTTGGATGACCAAGTAGATAATAAATTTATTTTCTTCGATTAATTTCAAGTAAATTTTATTTTAACAGAATTTACAATAATTTAGAACTTAATTATAAAAAAGTTAGAAAATTGAAAGTTGAAAGTTTAGAAAAGTCATAAGTAATGATCTCTTTCGACAAAACTCAAGACTTTCGAATCAATTCATGAGGAATAACTTTGTAAATAGTGGATGTTAATTAACAAACATATTGTATTGGACTATTGTATACACAAACATCTTATCGATTAAAATCTAACACATCTTTATAGCCTTCAATGTTCGGTTATATGTATGATTTTTTTACATGCTAACTTTTATGAAGTTATGCATGGCAATGTATACGATTTCGATGATGACCGTTACAATTCCTTTTTTCTTGTATGCTTTCTTGCTCATAATCGGCGATCAGATTCTGAATTTCATTTCAGAAAAAGTAAAATATATTTGAAAAACATTTGTAAGTGTAAATATTACATCCATCATGTCATAACCAACGTACAAAAATTGACATTACAATTCGTTAATATTAAAATATTATTATTTTATAAAATTTGAAGCAAAATTTAAATTTAATTACAGTATTAATTGTGTAAATAATATGAAATAATTGTATAAAAAAGAGCATGTGTTACATATAAAGCATACAAATTATCATAATATTAATAAATTATAAATATCAATTTTTTACGACGTTACGATACAATGAATATGACATTTACACTCACAAATATGTTTTTTGAGCATATCGATTCTATGAAATATAGTCTCTCTGATATGAAAATTGATCGCTTCTTAGTGTATGCAAGGAAACATGCAAGAAAGAAGAAACTGTAATCACCATCATCGAAATCATTTTCTTATGTTTATTGTATTCATACATATATATTATATTTTTTTTTCTATATTATCTTTGCTTCTCTTCTATTTTAATGTATGACATTTTTTATATCTACAGATAATGAAACAATAGGAAATGATTGTTTAGAACCGAATATACTATCTTAAATACGACAGACACATATCATGATAAATGATTCTTGTATATGTATGATTGTGGAAGATTGCAATAATTCTATAGGAAAAAAATACTCTCAATACTACATGGACGGTATTGACTTCAGATAGTGTACCAATTGTATGGGTTTCTGTTTTCTTAATTAATTTTTTCAGTTCTGTAAAACTTCAAATTTTAGCTCTTCTTCCTTATTATATTTATGTCGGAATTATTTGTATAAACGAAGCGATTTTCAAGAGCTGCCGCCCTAACTCGCCCATCGGGCCACGCAAGTGACAATCGCGGTGCTCAGTTTCAGGATATTACGAAATCTGAGGCGTTTCGTAATATCTAAAAAGTTCTTATTAAAACAACTTTACATATAATATATATATTATTCTATAATATATATATTTTATATATTTTAAACTAATAATATATATTTATATATTACAATATATATAAAGAAGTTGTTCCAATAAAAACTTTTCAGATATTACAAAGCGTCTCATAGACTTCATAAAGTCAATGATCTTGAAGTTGATCGCTGCGACAATTGCGTAGCTTGTCAGGCGAATTGAAATAACAAAAAAAGTATATGGAAAATAATACTCCCAATACTACGTGGATTGAATTGAACGTAGATGCTAATGTAATAAAAGGTTCCTACATTTTAATTTTATTATTTCTTATATCCCGTATACAGGATATCTGAAACTTTTTTTTCCATAACTTGTGAAAAGATAGAATGAATTAAACTAACAGTAAGCAGAAAACTCATAATATTTTGCAAAATTCATAATAGTTAATGAAGAATTAATTAATTTGTATGAGCTAATGAATGCACGGAAAGCAGTAAGTCGAACTGTGTATAAGGAGAAGTGGCTTTAGTATTGAAGATTTAGTGACATTGAGCATCAATTAATTTCTAGAAGCGATGTAACACAGCGAGCGGCATATGACACAGAGCTGCATGTCGAAAAGAAATACGCTATTTGAGCGTTACTAGAAGATTTTCAAAAAATATTTATCTTTATACAGAGTTCGGTTTATCGTTTCTCATGCGCTCATTAATACATACAAATTAATTAAATCTTCATTAACTACAAATCATACAAATCAATTAAATCTTAAATCTTCATTAACTATTGCGAATTTTGCAAAATAGTATATGACTTTTCTGCTCAGTTTAATCTATTCTATCCTCACACGAGTTATAAAAAAAAATTTTTAATACCCTGTATGTATATATAAATAATATATAAATATATATATAAATAAATAAATAATATATAAATAATATAAATACAATGTTATAGTATTCTATGCAATATTATAGTTTTGAATAGCATAGATGTTATTTTTTTGTGTTACGTTTGATTTTATAATTTTTATTATAGATGATGTTAATAATATTGCGTCCTCTATTAATGAAAACCATGATAATACAAATGTAAATATAGTAGACTCTATCGAAATTGCAAGTATGTTTTATATTACTTAGTTTTTCTTTTTAATGAAACATTTACGTCTGCTTTGTGTAATCGTCTATAATACAGTTATGTAATTATTATACCTATACGTATAGATAAGATCTTGTGATATAATTTTAATTTCTTATGAATTCTTATGTCATCAATTTATGCATGTAGAACATATTAAAACATATCTAATTTCTACTGCTTTCTAATTGTTAGACATTCTAAAACAAGTGTTATCTAAGGTTGATATTATTTAGAGTATTAAGTTTTATTTTAATTTTATTATTTATTTTAAAGTAGGCTACGATTGTACCTACAACTTTTCTATAAAACAAATATGACAAAATATAACAATTCAAATAAGTGATTATTAAATTATTTAATACTTTAATTGAAGAATTTAATCTAGTTAACAGAATTTCTAAAAAACTATAAATTAATTTACAAGTTCATGTTTTGACAATTTTGTATACAATTGTACAATTTTATTCAATCTTCTAATATATATATAATAACAAATCATTATTGTATTATAAATTTTTCTTATTTTTCTGCCTAGTACTACTTTCAAGTGAATTGATACTTTACAAAACATCTTTATTAGAATATGATATATATTCTCATGTTTCTTATATTCTTATATTTTGTATTTGTATAATAAACTTATGATAAATTATTATGTGATATACTACAAATATATTTAGTAGTAATTGTATTTTATGCATAACATATCTTTATAATAATTATTTTTAAAGTTTTAATTAAATTATTTAACAGAAAAAATTGTCTAATTTTTAAAATTTCGCATAATTATATCAAATAAATCTAACTTATCAATTGCATATTTTTAGATGTACACAATATAATAAACTCAATAACTACTGATACAGATTGTAATAGAGATGATCCTGATTTCATGTTACACTCTAATAAGTTGAGCGAATTGTCTACTTCAGTAGCAAAAGATGTCACAGTGACAAAACAGAATAACTCCAATCATTTTAATGATTCTCTCCAGTTTCTGTTAAATCTTTTGAAGCTAAGGGTGCCAATAAAAAGCACTTTTGTTTTTATTGTAAGAAATTGCAAACAAAACTTGCGAGACATTTAGAATTTGTTCATCATACCGAAGAAGTAAAAAGATTTATTATTTACCAAAAGGTAATTTGTGTTCTGTTATATTATTAAGCTTATTGATTTAGTTATTGATATTACATTTAATTCTTACTGTTTTTATCAATAGGAACTCCTGAGCGAAAGAAAATTATAAAAAAAATTAGAAAAAAAGGAGATTAAGTCAAAGTTGCGCTTCTCAAAATGACGCCGTCAAATGCCAATGTTATTTGTCGCACACGGAACGCTGCCGATTTTAAGATGCTATTCTGATTAGAGACGCCGCTATCTGCATTGTACGACGCCGCCGCCTCTATCAAACTACGCCGATTTCTTTACAGAACAATGCCGATTTTCTCTTATGTGATACTGATTTCCT
>NW_011933390.1:66996-82519 GCF_000187915.1 Pogonomyrmex barbatus | reverse complement strand
CTCCGAGTTACCCCGCACACCCGCACCCCGCTCGGAGCCCCTGGGTTAGAATCGGCCTAGTATACCTACTACTTTGTTTTTTAATTCTTAATTGATGTAACATGCCTTCGATTGTGACGAATCTTCTTTGCTTACGAGATTGTATTTTGTTAGACATCGTTTGTATTAAATTTATTTTTTTAATTTGATTTTTTAATTTTTTTTTATTCATTCACTAACTCTCCTTCATTCCCCGTTTCCTAGAAGATCGCACGAGATCCTATCCCAGGTTAAAGAAATTGATTTTTCTGACCTAAAAACGGACCGGGCGCACTAGCACAGGCAAACGTTAAAGCGTCATCGACGTTGATTCGTTGCCCTGTGCACAAACGGTTCCGAGCGTCTTTCTAAGCTTCATTAATTATCAAATTTTTCGATGGTCAAATTTTTCCTTTCGGAGTTTGGATGTAACATTAAAAATATTCTCTTAAAATTTTAAATTAATCCGCTGTATTTTCATGGAGATATATGACCTGGATATACGTCCATCGAATCACTCCTAGCAGTTTAGCGAGCGTCAGTTGCACGAGGGGACGAATATTATCTCTTTCTACTTGCCTCTCGGGTCCTCTATTATGTTAAGTAAAGTATACTTGTGTTAGTAAATACAAAGGATTTTCTGAGACATTGTAACAGCAAACTCACCGGACTAACAGACACAAGCATGAAATCCAGAGATCCTCTGGCAATGCAGCAGTTGATATAACGGGCTGTAGATATAAAAAACTATAGTCTGTTTTATTTTCTTCTGTCGTAAAAAGGATCGTAAAAAGAATTCAAGAGAATTACAAAAATCAGTTTCCGAAAATCAAGAGCAAAAAAAGAAGAAAGAATGTATTTAATCCGAAAATGATGGAGTACAGTGTGAAAAGTTTTAACATCTGCAAAAAATTCAAGAGACAGAAAGAATATTATTGTGCCGCAAAATAATATATAGGGTGTCCCATAACTCTTAATTAATATTTCAAGGAGTGAAAGGGGATGGAATTTTGAATTAAAAATTTCTTTTCCAATTTTGGCTCAGACCATTATTTACCGAGTTATTAATGATTAAAGTTGATCAATTAGATTGCGCCCAGCCGGAAGCGTAGCGTACTTTGAGGCCTCTCGCGCTTTCTGTACATTCTTTTGATTAAAATTTTATTCTAATTTATTATGGGTACAAAAAAAGGCAAAAAACATTATCAAAATAAATTGTTTGTAAATAAATTATTTAAATGGTTTCTTCAAAAATTGTTTTGATATGTATCATGTATGGTTCTTATATATTTTTTTTTTGTAGAAATCGATGGAGTTATCAGTTTCCAATTAAAATTAGTAATTTTTTTAAGAAATTGTTCAAACAAATTGCTTGTGAAAAATTTATTTTGATTATTTCATAACGTTAGCATGTAGGATTCTTACGTATTTTTTCTTACAATTCGATTCTTACAATTCGATGGCGATCATTTTAAAATCATTTTAAAATTCGAAATTAACGAATACATAAATAATTTAATCTAATTAATTTATTTACAATATTAATTTATTTATAATATTTATATGTAAGAACTATACATGACATGTGTCAAAACAATTTTTGAAGAGGTCATTTAAACAATTTATTTAAAAACAATTTATTTTGATAATGTTTTTTGCCAATAGTCTTTTTTTGCATCCATAACAAATATTCCGTAATTATTTTTTCTCCATCGCTAGGTTAGCTATGAAAATTAAATAATTAAATTGAACAAATGGATTAAATAATTGACTTAAATAAATAAACAAATAAATAAATGATAAATAATATTAAAAAAACAATCAGAAATTGAATAAATTTCCAACTGTAACTTTTCTCACTTATTTATTTATTTATTTATTTACTTATTTATTTATTTATTCATTTATTTATTAATTAATATAAAAAATTAGAAAAAAAATTTTAATCGAGAGAATGTACAGAAAGCACGAGGGGCCTCACAGCATGCTACGCTTCTACGTACTCCGGCTGGGCGCAATCTGATTAATCAACTTTAATCGTTAATAACTCGGTAAATAATGGTCTGAGTCAAAATTGGGAAAGGAACTTTTAGTTCAAAATTCCATCCTTTTTCACTCCTTGAAATATTAATTAAGAGTTATAGGACACCCTAACCCTGTATAGAATATAGAATTTTAAATTTTATTACCGTTTTTGCTACCGTATCGAATTTTATAAAATAACAAGAAGTGTGATGGAAATAAATTAAATTTCAAACTGCAAGTATGCGCGGCCTAGAATTTAAAATTGTTTTGATTTGATTGATGTAATAATTGCGAACTTCAGTATATTCCTTCATGCTCTTATATTGCATTCATATGAAATAAATCGATGATTCTTACAATGAGAATTCTAGGAATAGACTTGAAGGTTTTGTGACTTGATGGACATGCCGAATTTTTTCATCAAAGCACATGATCATGATTGTAAAACATATGTACGAATGTATTAAAACTTTTGAAATACTTTTTTAAAAAGACTGTGAAAAAAGAAATAGCAGAAACTTATAAAACAAAAAATATAGATGAAACAATTAAATTGACCGTGACTGATGATGGAACGTGGAAAAAGCGTAACATTACTACAGATATTACAATCGAATGCTACAAAGATAATACAATCATGATGCTATAATTGATGGGATTCCTGTTTACTTCATGGGATATTGATAGAGAAGATATTGAACGCATAGACAGATCTGACTATCACGCATAGCAAAGTTTCCTCTCAGGAGGAAAAAATATGTCGTCAGCAACAATAAATTGACATTTTAGAAGCAACTTCAACTTCAGGAGAGGATGTACTGGTTCTGGAATAGATGACTCTGTGTAAGTTGAGAAATAAATTTTTTAATTTAGCATAAACTGTACTTGAAACTTTAAACACGTTTTTCTCAAAACTAAATTTCAAAATCAGTGACCACGATATTTCAAAAACCACTGTATCGATTAATTTGAAATTTTATATGCTTTTCTTAGATTCTAATCTTTAATTAAAAGTTTCTTTTCAATAGTATTTTTTTTAAGACGAAAAATATTTTTTTTTATGAAAATCGAAACTTCAACTTTGAACAGCCACCATTTTGTCGCAATTTAATTTTTCAGAATATCGATCGATTAAAGACTAGATCAATTCATATATTAATTAAATTTTTGGGATCTTTTCATTTCAGATAATCTGGTTCCGAATGGCAGTGACCACTGCAAAACACGTTTTGAAAAATGGCTTTCCGGACGTTAGTTGTAACTTATTTATTTATTAATATTTTTACATTAAAAAATATGAAAACTTTGTCAAAATAGGTTTTTGAATATAAAATTTTTTTGAATATAAAAATTCTTATATTATACAAAAATATGCATATATGCTTTTTTTGAAAAAAATTCACGAAAATTCATCTCTTTTTCAGCCTCCTAACTAGGTGTACCCCCTTAATATGGGCTTAATAGTAATATAAGAAGTACTTTTTATTTTTCTATTATTTAAAAGATGTGATACCCAACATTTTTTTGTAATTTTTTTTGTGACTTTATTAAACAATATTATTATTGCCACTGCAATTATTTTTTATGCTGCTATATAGAGTAATTGATTTATATCAGCTATAACAAATAATATAATTTTACTTCTTGAAATTATTTTTTTTGAATGTAATCAAAGTTACAATGACACTAAATCATAAACTGTAATCATAATGTTATATGAAAATATAGAAATATATTTCATACATTCGACTAAATATTACGTACGAATGATCGCATGCGCACTAATCAGTTCAACAAATTTGTCGTACAACAAATAAAAAATAGTACCCTAAGAGGTAGTAAAGATATGACGGATGTGAAACAACATCCACAGGTTTAATTTGCGATATTAAATGATTTCTATATGGATCTTATTTACAAGCGCTGATACGATTGATGAAGCAATTAAATTAGCACATCAAATTCGTGAAGTTCTGTGATGAAGGTGTTTCATTTATATATTAATAAATGGGTTTCAAATAATCTATGTATAATATCAAAATTCAATATAAGCGACACATCTTTCTGATATTTTAGACAAATAAGATAAAAAGACTATTGAACATTTGGTATAATTATAATTCAGATATCCTTAAATACGTTATTAATTTAAACTACGAGAATGTTAAAATTACCAAAAGAATAACTTTGTCAATAATAGTTCAAATTTTTGAACTTTTAGTAGCTCCTGTGTTTGTTCTAATAAAATTATATGGCAAAAATTATAGTTAGCAAAAGCATAATTATTAAAGTAAAACGAAATGAAACAGTGAAAAAGTTTTTTACAAATAGTGAATGCAGTTCATTGAACAAATTTCGATATTAAATAAATTGAAATTGCCTAAAACAGTTATTTCTCATAAATAAAAAAATGAAGTATGTGTGTTTGAGATTTAGCTTAATTATTATAAAAAGTTCTGGGACTGTGAGCGACGCACCGAATGGGGCTATGTCGCGATTAGTTTATATCTATATTACAGATATCATCGCTGACTAGTTTTGAAATTCTCACTGTCAAACGAGTTCTTAAAGCGCGTCACGAGCGAAACACTAGACGAGCCGACACATCTTTTAAGTTTAAGAGAAGTCCGAGACTAACGAGCCGAACTGTAATCCACGAATCTTAGAGAAATTATATTAATGCTCTCCAAATCTGACGTGATCAAGGATTCACTCGCCGGTCACGTGAACACCATGGTGAGCACGAGCACGTCACGATGATGTAGCCTCGCAATATTCCGACAGCACTTCTGATCACGTCACCTTCACTTTCAGATGAGCAAGTCTTGAGATTAAAGCTGTCTTTTTATGATATTATCACTGAAAAACTCACGAGAGCAAAGATCTACTTCGAACGATATGTGATGTGCATAATGGCTGAAAAAAGAGATCTAGAGAGCGCGCACTAGAGAAGAAGGCCGCGAGCGCTCCCAAGTGATCAATTTCGAAAGATCATGCATAATGGACGTGTCCGTCAGGTGCTGCCATTTAAGAAAGAGGCACCTGCGCGCAATTTTCAATGAATATAAGCTCATTCTCGAACAACATGCAGTCTGTGATGCTTCAGAAGATGCGTATGGCGCGTACATATATGTAAAGGGTATCAAAAATTATGGAAAATCAACCATACAATTATTTTATGCAAAATCTTGAGTAGCTTTATTAAAATCTATATTTTTGTCACATTCAAAATTGTTTGATATATTATTAGTAGCAAAATTATTACACAAAACTTTAAGGCAATTTAACATTAATATTATAAAAGTTCTTTGGATTGATTTAACTGTAATTTAGCATGGATTTCAAATATTGCTAATACTTAGAAAACATTCGTAATAGAGTCTCAAAAATTCAATTTTTAATAAAAACTAATAAATGGTATTATTTTGCGAAAAATCTTGTCGATTTGATGTCGCGTCGTCTTTTCTTTCGCTCTTTGAAGCTCTGGAGAGCCTGAGAAATGTCGTCTCGGTCAATGAAAAAAGAACCTTCACGCGGGAAAGAACGGGTAATCATCGGTGGCTAACTCAGAAGGGGACCAAGTGAATGCCGAGAACTTCACTCAGCAGAGAATGTGCAAAGCACACTTGTTGTCCTGAGGAAGAGAAATCTTTCTTAAGCGTAAAGGCAGAGGAATCATCAGGTCAACAACATCAAGATCAGATAGACAACGAAAAACTACCTGATTATTCTCCTATGAAAATATCTTTATAAAATGAAAGATAGAGATTTAGGATTATCGGGCGAATCGGGTGACCGGCGTTGGAGCGGATTGCCCAGTGTGAAATATATGTCGAGCATGTGAGGATGGATAACCAGATCCCACATGCGAAATTCGCAACTAGAAAAAGAAAAAATAAATGTCATTTAAGAAAGCGATTGATTTGGCCGGACTGTGCGCTGACTTCTACAGGTAGGGAAACTTCGAATATTGGAAAGGGAGTTAGATGGAAAAACTCATAGACATATATGAAATAGCTGAAACTCACTGAAAAGAAAAAGAACACTTTCATACATTAGATCACATGATATACATATCAGGAGCCGAAGAAACGGAAAGAAATGGAGTAACGTTTCTCGTCAGCAAGAAAATGGCATATGTGGACGAATATTGCCTCATTAATAATCAACTCATCATGATAACACTGGATGCAAAACGAGCATCCTACTTGGTATAAATACATGCCGACTTTAGAAGCGACGGATGACGACGTGGAAAGAATGTATTCCATTTTAGAACAGCCAAAATATCGGTCAAAAAACCTTTAGTGAATATGGAAAATTTTAATGCGAAAGTTGGAGAGACCTCAGAGAACAATATATCAACTGTGAGGAAATATGACTTTGGAGAAAAAAATGATAGAAGAGAGCAGCTGTTGGATTTTGCTATTGAGAATAAAATGACTATTACACTATCTTTCAATATGGAGAAGCTCCGACGGCCATACAAGGAACTAAATTGACTATTTTCTAATTAGATCTAAGTGGAAGTCTCCAATAGTAAACATGAAGACAAAACCTGGCGCGGAGTGCGACTCAGACCATAACATACTATGGATTAAGTTTAGAATTAAATTCAAGAAACTTATGTCTAACACGAAACAACGGTTGGTGATGACAGACCTGGGACAATTCCAAACCGCTTTAGAACATAAGGGAATACCAGAAATGGGAGGTCACTCAGGCGTAGCATGGCAAGAAACAAAGGAGTGGATTATAAATGCCATGAATCAACGCCCTAATCCAAGCATTACTAAGAAGAAGCATTGGATAATAAAACTCTATAACTTATTGAACAGAGAAAAGCCATAAAGCGAAGTAGGGATGATGATAATAAACAAGCACGCCTAGAACGAATAAGCTGGAATATAAAAACAGCTAGCAGATGGAACAAAAACAAATATATCTCATCAATATGAATAAAACTAAAAAGATATTCCAATCGTCATGAATCCCCAACTCTTCAACAAAGAGATACCTTTCCAGAGAGATTGTACCGCGTACGCAGACAATCATAAACGAACAAGGAGTTGCGATTAACAATCTGATCGGTATTGTAGGAGTGTGGAGGAGCTACTGCTAAAAGCTGTATGAGGACAACTTCAGCCCAATGGATAGTGACGCGTACCCACTAGAGGAGCCTACCATAATGCGAGAAGAGGTAGAAAGAGCAATAAAGCTCTTAAAACCAAGAAAATCTCCGGGAGCAGATGGGATATGGGATAACTAAAAATCTTGAAAGATGGGAGAAAAAAGACTGGATGCTATTCACAGAATATATAACATCATATGGGAAATAACAATTTCGCCCACGAATTGGTGGGAGTCGACGTTTGTTCCCATCTTTAAAAAAGGCTCTTCTTTGAAGTGTGCGAACTATAAAACTGTGGCATTAATATCGCATGCTAGTAAAATATTTCTGCACATCATACACGGACGATTGAAACCTTTTCTTTTGCCTCAGATATCGGAAAAATAGGCCAGATTTGTTTCAGGCAAAGGTACAATCTTAGGAGGGCCATTCTCAGGACCAAGAATAGAGCGTGGTCAGAGCTTATGGGACTCATAGATAGTGACCTGTGGGATAAACCATATAAGGTAATAATGGAAAGACTGAGAAACATTTCTCCTCCTGTGTGTGAAACACTGGACCCGAAATTAATTCTCTCCATTGTTGGAGGTCTTTATCTTCAGACCCAGTATGCTTACCGCTGTATCTTGTAAGGTGAATACGAGGCACTTGCCGTTCTCGTTGACGAATTAGATTCTTCTTTTTAAGAGAATTAAAAACAGAATGAAAAAGCAGGAAGAAAAAGCATCTGGTCCAGAGGAAATTACATTTACAGGTCGGATTTTGGCCTTAGCTTATGATTATATCCGTAATGATCTTTGTTCTCTCTTTACAGACTGTTTCTTTAGAGATTATTTCTCTGATATTGGAAAACGGCACATCTTGTTTTACTTAAAAAACCAGAAAAAAATAGCGAATATATCTTCTTCCTTTCGTCCTCTCTGCCTATTAGACCATCGGTAAACTTTTTGAAAAAAATCATTGCTGCCAGGATTTGAGAGAATTTGCAAAACGGTGCTGGCTTATCACCCTTTCAATCTGGCTTTTGTCCTAGAAAATCTATGATAGACGCAACCCATGCCTTTCGACAGATTATTACTGAAGCTTTCGATAATGAATGTTGTGTAATTGCGGTTAGCTTTGATATAACGCCTTCAACTCGATTTCATAGATTTGTATTCTAGACGCTTCCGAAAACTTCAGTTTTCCGTTATATATACTTTTTCGTTATATATTATATATACGAGCTATTTTACACAACTCCTTCAGTGGGAAGTCTGTTATCTTCGTAAAAAAATGATCATCTCAATAATATTGAGACGTTTTGCGGTATTTTGCAAGGTTCTATTCTTGGACATTTATTGTGGAATGTCAGATATGATACTCCGTGAACCTTGTCCCAATGGCTATGGGATGATTCATTATGTTGATGACACTTTAGTTTTTGTTTCTGGTAACACCATTGATAGTGCAAGAGGGAGAGAGATCTTCATATCATTGTCAATAGTGTAACAGTACGTCCCTATTCGGTCAGAATAATCGGTGCGGAAGCGGAAACGTGGTTCGGATATACTTATCGAATGCCAGGGTTCGGAAAAAGAATGGCAGATGCTAGGACTTAGTTAACAAAATAAAAAAAACAATTTATTTAGAATTAAGAAATTCTACAGAGCGATGAAAAGACACTGTTGTTAAAAGAGAGCGTGACGCCGTCCGATACAATTTCAATGTTCGGATGAGTGGTCGAATACAGAATGTGACTGTGTATATTCGCGGGATAGTGCGCGGGTTGGCGACACAGCACGTTGCTAGACAAAGGAGCCCGCGTGTTGCCAAGTGGTCGGATTGGGGCGGTTGCTAAATAGCCGAAAACGCCTTCGCAACACATGTTTTCGCTTGCCAAAGAGAGAATATCGCGAATACTCGTTATTCGGATAGCGCAACGAGAACATTCGTTCGCGTGGAATAAATATTTGAGAACGCTTGAATATCGAAGGTAGAAAATGCTCGTGGTGTAGGAGGAATACCTGAGGACGCTCGAGTATTCGTGCAGGATGAACGAAAATGCTCGTTATGTGAATAGGATTATTCGAGAACACTGGAATATTAATTTAGGAGTAACGAAAATGCTCGTTGTATTAGAAGAAAAGACTAAGAACGCTTAGAGTTTTCGTATAAGAAAGCGAGAATAGCGAGAATGCTCGATTCCGAATGGAGAACTCTCGTATTGGGAGGATCGGATCAGAGTATCGGATTAGACTGGTTAGATGACGGGACTGGTTTTAGTCAAAGAATGTGCCGGATATATATACTTGGCTTCTATTTTCGGTTGGGATATTATTCGCTGTAAAACAGCTGATCTGTCAGGCCGTCGGAGCATCAGCTGTGTGCGCGTGATGTTCGGGGATATTCGGGCAGCCCCGGACGGTATGGGCCACATAGCGCGCTTAGTAATGGAGCGTTACAGAGCGTTATGCTCCGTTACAATAGGATTAGACGATTAGGTTTTAATTTGTCTGTATGTATTAGGTGTACAAAAAAGTTCTGAGCTTTAGATTTCATACAATCGAAATAACAATTTAAATTTTATATATCTTCCCGCCCTTTTGCGGTTTTAAAGCGTTGACATTTGGCCTTCTAAAATGCCATACGGTTTGGCGTTTGATGCACATAACCTCAAAAATCAGTAGTGTTCACGATGACAATAACAAAAGAGCATATTCGATTTTCTATCCACTTCGCGTTTCATCTGAAGAAAAATCTACTGAAGCCACTGCAATGATTTGTGCTGCATATGGAAAGAACGCTGTAAGTCATACTACATGTAAAAGATGGTATCAAAAATTTCGCCAAGGAGATTTCAGTCTTGAAGATGAATCGCGTGCTGGACGCCGTCAAAAGATTGAAACGGACGAATTGCAAGCACTGCTGGATATAAACTCTGCGCAAACTGAAAAGAAGCTTGCGTTACGCAGCAAACCATTTTCGTTTACATACGATGGGAAAGACAAATGGATTCCGCATGAATTGTCCGAAGACAATAAAAATCGTCGGCGTGATACTGCACTCACTTTGCTTTCAAAGTTTCGAAAAAAAGATTCTGCACAAAATCATTACAGGCGATGAAAAGTGGATTCTTTATGATAACCCTAAACATAGAAAATCATGGGTTGACCCTGGTCAACCTTCGACATCGACTCGAAATATCTATACCAAGAAGGTTTTGCTCTGTATCTGATGGGATTGGAAAGGTGTGTTGTATTACGAGTTGTTACAACCGGGTTACAACCGGGAAACAATCACGGCAGACCGCTACTAACAACAATTTACCAATTTGAGCGATGCATTAGAAGAAAAGAGGCCATTTACTGGCCAAGGACGTCGTAAAGTGATCTTGCTTCATGACAGTGCTCGACCACATGTTGCGAAAGCGACTCAGGACCATATCTTTGCGTTAGGCTGGGAACTTCTCCCGCACGCGGCGTATAGTCCAGACATGGCGCCTTCCGATTACTATCTATTCCGGTCGCTGCAGCATCATTTGGCTGATACACATTTCGTGAGATTTGAAGAGATACGAAAATGCATTGATGACTTTATCGCCTCGTAACCGATGAGCTTCTATCGTCAAGGAATTCGCAAGCTACCCAAAAGATGGCAAAAGCTCGTTGATGCAAACGGAGAATATTTCGTTGATTAATATTTTTTTGTTTTTGAATAAAAATTGAATTTTACAAAAAAAAAGCTCAGAACTTTTTTGTATACCTAATAAAACGGAGGCCTGTATTTTCAGACAAACTGGAGGCTTCCTATCCCAAACATTCGATAATATAGGTATACGAACATCGATAATATAGAATATAATATACGAATTAAACGTAACATGAAATGTTTTGATGTAATCTTACAAGGAAGGGCATAGAAGTGTCCCCTCCAATTTTGATGAGCTTCAAATATGTTATATTCTAGACCAAAATAAGGGACACGTATTTTTTTATACATGCCCGTTTTGAGTTTTAGGGGGTAAAACACCTCTTGAAAAAAATTCGTTTTTTTATTTCAAGGCAAATATCGTCGAAATTATTAAAATTACAAAAAATGTTTCGAGTAAAAGTTGAATGGTTGTAAGAGTACTTTATAATAGTAATATAAAAAAAAATTAAGAAATTCGTTTAAACAAATCCCCCATCACTTTATATTTTCTTTGAAAATTTTTTTAATTTTTTTTGTAACCAAATTAAAAGTTATTGTAATACGAATCCAACTATATATGGTAAAGTTATTTTCCGATTTATTATTTTTGAGAAATAATTAGAACGTCTATGTACGCGTGTTATCCATGTTCATTCATGCGCTCAGTCTTTCTCATAACGTTAGTTGCGTGAAAGAACGTTGATTAATAATCCTATTTAACAATATAATATTTATTTATTTATTTATTTATTTATTTATTTATTTATTTGTTTATTTATTTATTTCTTACAATGAGAAGGTATTTTTATTTTAATCAAAGATATTTTTTAAAAATAAAGAAATTATTACTTTTATTAATAGTACTACAGCTAATTGCAGTGGTTAATGTCGAATATATTCTATTAATCAAGATTTAGTAGGATTTATGAAAGAAGAAAGGAAAAAGTACATATTTATAATAATATTCATATAATTAAAGATACACATTATGTTTTTTTATTATTCACCAAAGATCATATAGAAATATATAAGAGTACAGATGTATAATAATGATATAAAAAGTTACATGGATAATAACAGAAATATGTCAATATATTACCTCAAATTGATAACAAAGATGATGATCGTGAAAAAAATGTTGGAAACAAAGAGATTTTTTAAACCATGAGTAAGTTATTATAACAATACTGCCACAAACATCACATCGTGGTTTAGACTGTTTTTTGAAACAATAATCTACAAATGTTTCAAACATTTCTGGCCTATTTTCTACATAACCACTCTTAAACCATGTATATTTTATTAAATTTCTAAATTTTGGCGATGAAAATTGGAAATGCCTGTTAATGATTGCATTTTTAAAATAGAATCTCGCGAATGAAGTTTAATTTCTAAATCTAAAAGTATGATGATAAATCCGATAAATGTTTTATAAAATTTTTCCAGAGAGAAACGAAAAAATTCCAGGCGGAAACCATAAACATTTAATGATTGTCTGTTGTTCTTGCTGGTATTGTCAGAAAAACAATATCTTCTGCATTTTCCGGTCTATTTCTTGCAATTACATTTGAACAGTGACCAGTCCACAAATCCAATAATAAAACAGATTTCGGGCCAACATTTGGAAAATAAACTTCTCTTAATAATATCTCAAAATGATGAGATGTCAATTTTCTAGATTTTGAAGCCATAACATAAATTATAATTTCCCTAAACATTATTTCTTCTACTCTTGGGCCGAATATTCTAGTAGGTTTTTTTAAAACAATAAAAAGAGGAGATAATAACTTACTATCGTTAAAATTGTGGGTTGGATGATATAACTATGTGTTGTTGCCGATACCGATTGCACTACACACTCAACTCCTTTTGTACTTCCATTACTAATGAACAATTAGTATGAAATTCCAATTGAAAATTGGATCTGAATTGTATATGTTTTCGAATCGATAACGCGTAATATAACGCATAATTTAACATTTTCGATAAATCTATTGCTTTCTGCTTCTAGATATTCTTTTGATTTCAGAGTTTTATTCGTTATAAATTTTGTGATTTTTCGGGAAACAATGTTGTGCGCTATCTTGAATTGTTTTACTCACGTATGTGATGCTATAAATCCTGGAGTATTAATCTCTTCTTGTGCTTTGAGGGCCCATCGAACAATATCAATGTCATGAATAATTGCTCCTTTCTTCTAGACCTTTTTAGAATTTATTTAATGTATATGATGAAATTTCTTTCAGCTTTTCCAATCTAGTCCCACCTTTGTTGACTTGCTCCTGCCATCTTCGTAATTGGCGTAACGAAGTAACTTTTCGAAATCTATGTTTTACGCGCTCTAGCGATATTGACCTAACTGAATTATTAGGTTTCCAAAACTCAACAGCTCTTCTTTTATATTAAATTGGAATATCATCTGTTACATATGTCATTTCATTCACATAATCTATATTTTCTTCTTCGTCCTCTTCTTCGGGTGTTATTAATTGTACTTCTGATATATCAAAAGAATTTTCAAAATTAATACTCTCTTCTTCCTCAATTTCAAATTGGTTTTCATATATTTTTTGTAGCATATTTTCCATTTCCTCTTTTATTTTTATTTTTGTATTTGTAATAGAAATTTCTGGTAAATTCAAAAAATAAGAAGTAAAAATAAGAAGCAGTATTATCATGTTTCTTGGATTGAATTTCATTTTACCTTAAAAATTAGAAACACTTAATTATAATCATATATGTAAAAAGTACTTGTTTTTAAAATAAAATAAGTAATTAATTATTTTATACTTAAGGAATAGTAACGCTTCATTGTACGAGGGTAGTCTGAAAAGTTTTCAGCCTTAACATGAAGATGACATTACTCGTCAAAACCATTCTAGTGGTAGCATATACTACAATAGTATATGCTTTGAAAGACTTTTGTGAAAATTTCAGTCATTTTGGATGTTCAGTTGTTGTTTGACAATCGTTTGTGTCAGTCGATGTCAGTGTTTTTGTAAAAATGGAAAAAATTGAATATCGTGCCGTGATTAAATTCGTACATTTGAAAGGCAATACCTGCGCAAATTAAAATCGAGTTGGACGTTGTTTACGGAGACTCTGCCCCATCATTTGCCACCGTAAAAAGATGGGAAGCTGAATTTAAACGTGGTCGTACCAGCTTGGCTGATGATGAGCGTTTGGGACAGCCAAAAACTGCGATCACTGCTGATAACATTGAAAATCACCAAATACTGGATGACCATCAAAGTTAGAGAGATAGCAGGGCTATGAGCATATCGAAAGAACGCGTTTGTCATATACTGATTGAAGAATTGGATATGCGGAAGCTATCCGCGAGTTGGATGCCACGCTTGCTCACTTTGGACCAAAAACGAATTCGAATGAACATTTCCAAGGTCCTATTGGAGCGGTTCAAGCGAAACGAGTCAGATTTTTTGCGTCGATTCATAACTGTAGATGAAACTTGGATCCACCACTACACTCTAGAGATAAAAGAACAGTCAAAACAGTGGACTGCAAAGGGTGAACCTGCTCCGAAAAAGGTGAAGATGATTCCATCAGCTGGGAAGGTAATGGCGACTGTTTTTTGAGATAGTCACGGATTGAGTCACGGAATTGTGTGTATCGACTATCTTGAAAAAGGTAAAACAATAACGGGAGCGTATTACGCATCATTATTTGATAAGCTGAAGGCAGATATTGCAAGAAAACGACCGCATTTGAAGAAAAAGAAAGAGCTGTTCCATCAAGACAACGCACCTGCTTACACTTCGGCGGTCGCCATGGCCAAAATTCACGAAACTGCACTTCGAATTGGTTGACCACCCACCGTATTCACCAGATCTGGTCCCGAGCGACTTTTCCTGTTTCCTAAGCTTAAAGTTTCGCTTGGAGGACAGAGATTTTCATCGAACGAAGAGGTCATCGCATATGTAAACGCCTATTTTGCGGAGCAAGACGCCAACTACTATTTGGAGGGGTTAAAGAGATTAAAGTATCAATGGGAAAAGTGTATCGACTTAAAAGGAGATTATGTTGAAAAATAAAACTATATTTGACCGAAAAAATACTTGTTTCTATGTTAGGTTCAAAATTTTTGAGACTATCCTCGTATGCTTATTATATTTATATATTACTTATTATTTTAGTCCGGATTAGGTTACAAGATTGTATTTAGGGAAAGTCGGGTTTGCCGAGCCTTAGGAACTCCTTAGAGCTCCGAGCAGGATCTAGGTGGAAAGTTCTTCTGGTCAAATATTATTACTCACTTTTATTAAGTAGTATTTATTGGTACGGCTTCTTGATAATGTTTTGTGTGAATCTCGTTATTACGGATAACGACTGACCGTAACGAAGTACAACTGTTCTGTTACGTATTGTGACTGCTCGCTCTCGGTGATTTAGCGACCGTTTTTATAATATTTTAGTAGTATCGCGTTTCATCGCCTTATATTATAATTCTAACTTGGACCATATATGGTCAAAACAACGCGCGTTCTTCGTTCGCGCTCTGCTTTGGAATTTGCAGACTTGCTTTTGCATATTTGCATTTCCGGCGGTGTTTCTGATTGCTATGCCGAGATTCGAGAAATATCGTAAAGATATATAAGAAACACTAGATATATAATAGATAAGAAATAATATAAGAAATAATATATATATATATATATA
>NW_011933390.1:51555-62755 GCF_000187915.1 Pogonomyrmex barbatus | reverse complement strand
GAAAAACATAAAAAATACGTCATAACTTTTCCAACAACCCAATACAATTGGTAAGCGGCAATGCGGATGCGTAGTCGGTTTTAGTGCGAACGCGGAGAACGATTCGGTGCGTCGGTTGCGGCGCAGTCGCGAACGTGGACGCGGATCGGGTGCGGATTGTGACAACGGATTCGGTTGGTTTCGGCGCGGATGCGGATCGAATGCGGATTTTGATGGTTGGTTTCGACGCGGACGCGGACGCGGATCGGATCCTGATCTTTACGACGAGTGCAGTAGGTTTCAACGTGGTGGCGGTACGGTTCAGCGGTAGATCGATTAGTCGCGGACGCGGTCAATCGCGGACGCGAATGCGGATCGCGGAAGACGAGTCGGTGGCGACCGCTCGCGACAGCGAACGTACTATCGTGTTCGGCCATGAAAGCCCAGAAACACCTGGCGGAGGCGATTGCCTTTTCGCTGTATTATTCGGGTGGCGAAGAAGGTATTGACGCCAGTAACTTCTGGCTGAAACAGCGAACACGTTACCTTGAGTTTTCCCAAGCGAAGATTCGGAGATTCGGAAGGAGACGAAGAGCTCTTGGCCAGTAACTCCTAGCTGGGACTGTACTCGCAACCTCTTCTCGGCCTTTTCTCTATCGGGATCGGAGTCGGTTTCATGTATGCGAACCCGGCGGAGGATTCCGAGAATCTGTTCGAATTTCAATCGAATCAGGCTTTTTATCCCCCGCGGATAATTCGGTCAATTTTGGAAAGATTCGGGTCGATTCGCGGATATTATTTTATTCCCTAATTATTGGAATAAAAATAACAATAAGTTGTTTGTCACTGTATAAGAATCAAATTTCACGTTCGCCTTCCGGGTGCGCTCGAACGTTTCCGCCGCGACACGTTATGTAACGGGTTCCTACGTATGGGCCATGATGAATTATGCTCAAATTCAAGAGGATTTGTCGCCGCTTATATTTTTGTTCGGCGGATGGACGCTAATAGAAACGCTAAGATGCATCGTTACAAAAATCATCATTACAAATATTGAGATTGATAAACCGTATGGTCTTTATTTCTGCTGATACACACATACACTCACATATGCAAGTACGATGCGTAAATTCCAATTAGTAACCTTGCTACGATGCACATCGAGTAACCAACTGAGTAAAAATGCATAGGTAACTTTGACACACTGTAATTCCACGAAAAAAATCGTGCAAGCCTTAATTTTTTTTAGTTCACAAAATAAGGTTTATATCTTATGATGATTACTACGTTTGAGAAGAAAATTCCTTTGAGCCGGTAGAATAAATTAAATTATTGCAATCTTTTTGAAAATATAACACGTCCTTATTTAAAAAAAAAATGGCATGAGAAAAAGAAAATAAATTCAAAGGAAGATGAATGCTCCTTAAAGTATAGATTTTATCCTCGACATGCAAGAACAAATTTTTCAATTTTTCTTTTTTTAATTTTAACTGAGTTATTTATAATTTTTTGTTGAGTTATGCTTATTTAAAAGTTATGCCAAATTTTGATATAAATTTACCTATAATTTATATCGAATTTTGTTGGCAAGTGTATTTGTCAATATTTAAAATATATGTTAATAATAGCGCTATATATTAGGTGTACAAAAAAGTTCTGAGCTTTTTTTTGTAAAATTCAATCTTTATTCAAAAACAAACAAAAAAAATCTTTATTCAAAAAAATATTAATCAGCGAAATATTTCCCGTTTGCATCAACGACCTTTTGCTATCTTTCGGGTAGCTTGCGAATTCCTTGACGATAGAAGCTCACCGGCTTCGAAGCGATAAAGTCATCAATGCATTTTCGTATCTCTTCAAATCTCACGAAATGTGTATCAGCCAAATGATGCTGCAGCGACCAGAATAGATAGTAATCGGAAGACACCATGTCTGGGCTATACGCCGCGTGCGGGAGAAGTTCCCAGCCTAACGCAAAGATATGGTCCTGAGTCGTTTTCGCAACATGTGGTCGAGCATTGTCATGAAGCAAGATCACCTTACGACGTCCTTGGTCAGTAAATGGCCTTTCTTCTTCTAATGCATCGCTCAAATTGGTCAATTGTTGTTGGTAGCGGTCTGCCATGATTGTTTCACCCGGTTGTAACAACTCGTAATACAACATACCTTTCCAATCTCACCAGGTACAGAACAAAAACTTTCTTGGCGTGGATATTGGGCTTTGGCATCGATGTCGAAGGTTGACCAGGGTCAACCCATGATTTTCTATGTTTAGGGTTATCATAAAGAATCCACTTTTCATCGTCTGTAATGATTTTGTGCAGAAAATCTTTTTTTCGAAACTTTGAAAGCAAAGTGAGTGCAGTATCACACCGACGATTTTTATTGTCTTCGGACAATTCATGCGGAATCCATCTGCCTTTCCCATCGTATGTAAACGTACGGAAATGGTTTGCTGCGTAACGCCAAGCTGTTCTGCAAGCTCCTTTTCAGTTTGCGCAGAGTTTATATCCAGCAGTGCTTGCAATTCGTCCGTTTCAATTTTTTGAGAGCGTCCAGCACGCGGTTCATCTTCAAGACTGAAATCTCGTTGGCAAAATTTTTGATACCATCTTTTATATGTAATATGACTTACAGCGTTCTCTCCATATCAGCACAAATCATTGCAGTATTCAGCAGCCTTTTTCTTCAGATGAAACGCGAAGTGGATGGAAAATCGAATATGCTCTTTTGTTATTGTCATCGTGAACACTACTAATTTTTGAGGTTGTGCAGCAAACGCCAAACCGGCATTTTAGAAGGCTAAATGTCAACGCTTTAAAACCGCAAAAGAGCGGGAAGATATATAAAATTTAAATTATTATTTCGGTTGTATGAAATCTAAAGCTCAGAATTTTTTTGTACATCTAATATTTTAATTGGATTATTATTTTTGATTATTATGATCGTTGATTAATCATTAGATTCTTTCGATTCTTGAATTATATGCGGCTTTCCTAATTCTAATCTGCACCAGTATTGTTTATTAGCATTGAGCTCTTACTGTTAATCAATGCTGAGGTCAATGCTATATCAATAGTGCTACCAACTCTGGCAATAGTGCCCTAGTATTAACTGAAAAAATTTTAGCCAATAGTTGATAGCAGGATCGGTTAAGCTTAGTTTCATTGTAATATCGAGCGATCCTATATGGGATCTTACGCTTATATAGATATCTATGTTTTCAGTTAACATTTTTGTATAATATCTGACAAATTAATAAATTGTTATGTTTTATTTATTATCAAAAATAAGGAGTATCTGAGTCAATTCTGTTCAACTCTGACATCCGGCGAACTAACTTCACGCATTCAAGAAATAAAATTGATGATCGTTTTATACTTTAATACAGCTTGAAATTAGTTGCACATTTCGGCCCGATTTTGGAGGCTTCCCCCACCACCAGTCAGCGACCGAGCCTACGAACGGCTGTGCCTCAGGAGCATCGCCGTATGAGCAATATGCTATCCATACGCCTATTGCCTCAAACTGTCTCTTAGATATCTTCTTTGCTAAATTATTTTTATTTTTATAAATAAATAAAACGTTGAATTTTTCATTAATATACTTCTATTTCTTATTAATATACTACATTGTATTTTATTTATGGCTGTTTTAAAATATAATAGGTTAAATATGAAAAAATTAAAGATATGGAAAAATATTTCAGAGTTAAAGCTTTGAGGTGATTTAAAGCTTGAAAAGATGATGACATTATTAATTTCATTGTAAATAGCGCCATTTTCGAGATTTTTTTTATGATTGATCATTTTTTAAAGAATCATTATTTTTGTATGCAATATGATTTCTAGTTATTCTGGACGTAAAATATATATATATATATATATATATATATAGTATATATATATATATATATATATATATATATATATATATATAAGTGTATAAAATATAGAAGTAGTATAGTATATAGTATATAGAAGTGAGATTGCCTTTAAGGGTGCTATATACACTTCTTATATATACAGTTATATATATACACTTCTTTTCATTCAGCTAAAGGTTTTCAATCGTTAGTTTTTATCAGTAATCAATCGGTGTTAGTCGAAAAATATATTTTTACCAAATGCAAGTGATCAAGTTTTCTGGCGACACTGCTTCATCATCTCACAAGTTCCAAGTTCTCGGCATTCCAGCTAAATAACAATAAGTTTAATTACATATAGTTCTCTAATAATAACCTTTGGGTCTCTTTTCCTTGTATTTTCTTATTTCTCTTACATCCTCTGCCGTTTCTTCTTACATTTCTACTCCCCTTTCTCTCTCTTTTTCTCTTTGCTTTGGCCGTCGGATCTCCCGGGCTCTCTATGCGTTGCGGAACACTCAGCCGGTTTATGGCAGCCGAATAATTCAGCAAAATCTGCTTCTTCTCTGTTTTCTTCGGCCGTCGTATCTCTCGGGCTCCCTATGCGTTGCGGAGCACTCAGCAGATTCATGGCCATCGAATAAGTTGGGAAATCTACCCCTTTCACATTTTTCTCTTTCTCTTCTTCATTTCTCTCCTCTGTCGGACCTCTCGGCTTCCCGGCATATTTCGAAGACAGCTTAAAGTTTACGGCCAACCATACTTCTCTCACACTCCAACGATTTCGCTCACTTATCCATTTCTTCCAGTGAAATTTACATCATCTCTCTTTCTGACGCTCAAAGACGAAGGCGAGCCCTGAAGAGGCTCCTTTATCGTCGCAACAAGCGAGCTCGTCGATCAGCCAACAGTCTCTCGGCAAGGACTTCCGTTTCTACGATTTCTACACGAACGGACGAAATCATCCAGCCAAGTTGCCCAGCCAAGAATCTTTATTCACCTGGCATATCCCCTCCTTCCTACTCCCCGATCAGACCATCAGAGGCTGGGTCACCCCCAGATTTCAGCGCACTCTTTCCAGAATGCCATGATCCAGATTTAAAACATCCCAATTTCCTCAACAAAGAGTTCCTGGACGAGTTCTGTGAACTCCGAACTCCTTCCCCCCTTCCTCTAGACCTCGCCACTAGAAATCCGACCCCCTCTCTGAAACATGCACGTACACACATAGATATCAAAGTATAAATTTAATTGTATAGAATAATCAAATGTAGGATAATTATAGTACATAGACAAATATATAAATATATTTGAATTCGTACATAAAAACTGAATAATGCATCCGCAATTTTTAAAATATTCAATCGTACGTTATATAAATCTCCGTTTCTTTAATCAAAAGACATTTGTAACACTTTTCTTTTTTATTGATTAAATGTAAACATAAAATAACTTGAAACAAAAATAACTTGAACGTTCCCTATTATTTGAACTACTTCCCTCTCGTTATCTCGATGCTTAGGAATCACACTGGGTCTCATCCTGGGGCTGATTAAAGAGATTAAATTCTCTGACCCTGAAAATGGACCGACGGGCGCACGTCTTGGAGTCAGAGTCATAGCGTAGACAGCACGTTAACTTGCACTCCTGGACCACATAATTGTATGCTCGGTTCATGATTTTCCACTAACGAGAGTAAACTCAACTACAAGAACGTTTGATGCGTCCTTCCGCCCCCAACAATCCATATAAGTATTTATCCGGGGTGAACGTAACAGTTTTATTTATTTATAAAAATAAAAATAATTTAGCAAAGAAGATTTAAGCGACAATTTGGAATAAAAGGCATATGAATAGCATGTTTCTCATACCAGGACTCTCCTGAGGCACAGCCGTTCGGTCGTCTTGGCCGCTGAGCCTCGAGCGGTAGAGAAAGCTTCTGAAATTGGATTGAAGTGTGCAACTAATTCCGAGTGCTGCTCTCATATGATATAATCATAGATGATAATATAATCGTTTCATAATTGGAACTTATTAAATTACCGAAAAAGCAAAAGTTTTATTTTCAACACTTACCATATTATTTCTTGATGTTTTTTAACACACGATATAATATGAATCTCATTAGTAGCTTGCTCTATTTCGAAGGATAACATTTGTAGTCTAGCTGTAGAATAAAATAAAAGAACGGCAATCATAACATCGACTCCAAGACATAGAACAGTATGAGCAACTATAAATATCTGCATGATATAAAGAATAAATTTTCGTAATAATGGTTCCGTTGAAAATGGATACCACACGGCTATAGGTAATTCCAAAGGCATAAATAAAGGGGCACAAATAACGGTAACCCCTGCCATAATGAAAGATATTGCAACAAACAAGATGAACGTTGCATAACGATCTACATATTTTTGTAGAATAACTTTTTCACGATCGCTTGAAGCTTTTATAAATTTCTCGATATTTAACAGAAGAATCTAAAATATAACAGATTGATGACAGAATTCGAAATATAATTTAAAATAATTTAAGGCATTAAAGAAAAATAAAAAGGAAACTATTTTCATTGAATCAGAATTATATAAATATAAAAATTCATAGCACATGTTTACTTTTACGGATAGCAAGAACATTTTAAACGTATGATTTAATAATCATTCTATAATTCAAAATCTATAATTCAAAATTTTAATTAAGTATTGTTAGAAAATCGTCATATATGCACATGCTCTCACGCGCGTGCACGTCGCACGCATGTACGTATACACAGAAGAGAGATATAAACTTGTGACGATGTAGTACATCTAATATCTGGCTAATACTAATGACAGTATCGTAATTTTCAAGTCTCATAATTTGAAATGTACTTAATGAAAAAGTATTTTATTGTAATATAATGTAATGTAAAATATATTTATAATACGTTTCTCAAAATTTTCGATATAATTAAATTTTAAGTATTATCATTTTTTTCCTTTAAATTATCCACATACAATTATAAATACATTTTATATTTGCTTAGGACACTGCCAAATAGTTGGAAAGTTATCGATTTGAACTATTATGTCCAATGGACTTCACGATTCTTTTCTTTTCTAAAATATCAGATTAACATAACTTTTTTATCCTACAGCAAAGAAGATTGATCTTTTGCTTTTTCTGATTCTTTTTTGTTAATAAAATTATTATTGCAAAAATAATACACACACACACACACACACACACACACACACACACACACACACACACACACACACACGTAATCTTTATTACTTATTAAATAAATTATCATAAAGATACAGTTATTAATACAGTTATTAGCATTTGAAAAACATTTTTAATAAATATTTTTACCTGTAATTGTCTTTTTTTAATTCTACACAAAATTGAATTCAAAATGGCTTCTATTACGGCAGCCGCATGAGACACATTTTTCATCATTATACCGATATCATCATTTCGACTATTATATATGCTTATTATCATTGGTATCCACACTGCCATCAATATAAAGATAGCAACATAATAATAAAAGTTGCGAAGAAAGAGTTCAATTTTTCCTATATTTGGTTGCGGTGGCCATGTATTTGTAAAAATACCAAATAATCGAAGAATATAAAACATTTTCTGAAATTTTAGATGAATAGTTGCCATATCGTAGTATCAATTCTCCTCACTCAAAATATTCTCGATAACTGTAATGTATTAATTAGTATTTCGAGGAAATACTGCAGGAAGAGGAGTAGTAGTAAGCCGTATAATACAATCAATACTACATTAATGATTTGTTGGCAAACGTTTGTTTCGTAGTAATTAATACCTACACAAGTGTGGGAAATAAACTTAGAATATAGGCATGCATAAACTTTCCAATTTGCAATAAGTATCCATCCTATTATTAATTCGCTTCTAGTTCTGCTACTTTGTAATTTATATAATTTTATAGTAACACAAATTACTGCTTTATTCACTGTTCTATTTGATCAGAAATTTATAGCTTTATTTAAACATGTACTAAATAAAAAAATGTGTTATATAATGTATGGTATTTTACAGTTTAAATAGCAATAGCTTTGAAAACTATAATAAGATTTAATAAAGAGGAATTAAATGATTGATTTGACAATTTAACCTGTAAACAGAAAATAATTGCCAAAGTAAAGAACGAAACATAGGTTCGAAAAATTCAATTTTATTCTAAAAATTAACATAAGTTGTAATCTTACGCTTTCTGGGTCATTAAATATCACAACAAATTTATTTTTTATAAAAAAGTAAAAAAAGTAGCTAAGTGTACGCGCAGTGTGTATGTGAAAAATTGTTAAATGAAAGTGTTAGTTTTTAATGGAAAAAAAGTTTTGCAGAATTTCTTTTTATAAAAAATGGAATATAAATAATATATATTTGTATCGATTAAAAACTTTTTCTTCCAACCCAAGTGATAAGTTATTTTATTTAATTCTCTTTTAAAATTTTATTATTAATTATTAGCGCCAATTATCTTCTTAAAAAATAAAAACGAAATTGAAGACGCACATATTTGCAAGAATTTTTATATTTTAATTCAAGTATTATATTACAAAATTATGCAATCTTATATCGCATGTTCAAATAATATATAATACTCAACTTAAATAATATGCATTATTTATATAAAAGATTTGATATCAGAGAAATGTTGCACCAAGTTAAGGTTACATTATCTCGAAAATTCAATATTTAATTATTTTTAAAAAATAAAATCCAAGTAATAAATATCAATTAAAAACTTTTCCTCTCAATTCAAGTGATAATTGCTATTTTATTTAATTATCTCTTCAAATTTTATTCATCAATCACTGGCTTCAGTTATATCATTACAAAATTATCTTTTTAGAAAAAGGTAAAAAAGGGTGTCAAGTAAAGGAACATACGTGCTCTACGAGCAGAGATATTGCTATACAAAGTCTGATTCATAAATTTTTACTTTAAGAAACGTCATCATTATTACTTGTATAAAAAATTTGATATCAATAACTGGCGCCAAGTTATAATCCTGTAAAGCTATAATCCTGTAACATTAAGCTATAAGTCCACCTTAGCCAAATTATATATTATTCATTTGTATAAAAGATTTGATATATGACTATTTTTAAAAAATAAAATCCAAGCGGTAGTATCTTTAATTTAAAAATAATAAAAACCAAATGATATGTATATCTTTTTACACATTCAAGATTTTCTTTTTTAACTCAAGTGATCGTGGTCGACTTGCATAATAAAAATATTTTCATTTTTTTGCTACATGTCCCACAAGTGGAAATATTGTTATGCAAAATCCGATTTGGAAATTTTTATTTTAAGAAACGTCATCATTACCCGGTTCTCTACGCTTACCGTCATCGCCCGGTTCTCTACGGTTGCAATTTCTGTCACGGAGGCGCCACTGTCCAATATATGTATGCACCAGCGAGAATGGTGTTTGTGCGCTCGGCATGCGGTCGCTATATATATTAGGTGTACAAAAAAGTTCTGAGCTTTTTTTTGTAAAAATCAATTTTTATTCAAAAACAAATAAAAAAATATTAATCAGCGAAATATTTCCCGTTTGCATCAACGATCTTTTGCCATCTTTCGGGTAGCTTGCGAATTTCTTGACGATAGAAGCTCACCGTCTTCGAAGCGATAAAGTCATCAATGCATTTTCGTATCTCTTCAAATCTCACGAAATGTGTATCAGCCAAATGATGCTGCAGCGACCGGAATAGACAGTAATCGAAAGGCGCCATGTCTGGGCTATACGCCGCGTGCGGGAGAAGTTCCCAGCCTAACGCAAAGATATGGTCCTGAGTCGCTTTCGCAACATGTGGTCGAGCATTGTCATGAAGCAAGATCGCTTTACGACGTCCTTAGCCAGTAAATGGCCTCTTTTCTTCTAGTGCATCGCTCAAATTGGTCAATTGTTGTTGGTAGCGATCTGCCGTGATTTCACCCGGTTGTAATAACTCGTAATACAACACACTTTTCCAATCCCATCAGATACAGAGCAAAAGCCTTCTTGGCGTGGATATTTCGAGTCGATGTCGAAGGTTGACCAGGGTCAACCCATGATTTTCTACGTTTAGGGTTATCATAAAGAATCCACTTTTCATCGTCTGTAATGATTTTGTGCAGAAAATCTTTTTTTCGGAACTTTGAAAGCAAAGTGAGTGCAGTATCACGTCGACGATTTTTATTGTCTTCAGACAATTCATGCGGAATCCATCTGCCTTTCCCATCGTATGTAAACGGAAATGGTTTGCTGCGTAACGTCAAGCTGTTCTGCAAGCTCCTTTTCAGTTTGCGCAGAGTTTATATCCAGCAGTGCTTGCAATTCGTTCGTTTCAATCTTTTGACGGCGTTCAGCACGCGGTTCATCTTCAAGACTGAAATCTCCTTGGCGAAATTTTTGATACCATCTTTTACATGTAGTATGACTTACAGCGTTCTCTCCATATGCAGCACAAATCATTGCAGTGGCTTCAGTAGCATTTCTTCAGATGAAACGCGAAGTGGATGGAAAATCGAATATGCTCTTTTGTTATTGTCATCGTGAATACTACTGATTTTTGAGGTTATGTGCATCAAACGCCAAACCGTATGACATTTTAGAAGGCCAAATGTCAACGCTTTAAAACCACAAAAGGGCGGGAAGGTATATAAAATTTAAATTGTTATTTCGATTGTATGAAATCTAAAGCTCAGAACTTTTTTGTACACCTAATATTTTCGAAATGAATATTATGTTGTAAATTAAAAATTTGAATTTGTAATAATGTAAAAGTATAATAGTATAAAAATATAATTATAAAAGTATAATTATAAAAAGTATTATTTCTATACGTAAAAGTATTATTTCACGTTACATTATATCATATTATTTTTATACACTTACATTTAATTGTAAATGTAATCCTACAATCTTACAGCAAGAAGTTTATTTGCACATTACATATTTAAAAATGCCCGTAAAACTGTTACATGGGTCTTCAAATTGAAAGATATCTATTAGATTCGGAAAAAATTAACGGAGACCGACTGGATTTGAACTCGGGATCCCTCGTCTACCAATCCGACACTTAGTCTGCACGACCACGACGGCTCCTCTCTGTTAGCTGTTTATATTCCGAATCTCTTTCATGACCGCTTACGGTCGTCTAATTCTTACAGTTCGGCCATTCTGGTATTACATTCGTCCCGAATGTACCGAGTCTTCCTCTATCGGACTTTTATCCGAAACTTGGAGCTTCTGCTCCCGACCTCGATCACTTCTTGAACGACCGACACGACCTCCTTTGGAGTACTACTCCGCGACTTTTTTCCGTTCATTTC
>NW_011933390.1:37325-47756 GCF_000187915.1 Pogonomyrmex barbatus | reverse complement strand
TATATATATATATATAAATATCCGTATTTATATATGTACCTTTCATCTGATTTTATCAATCGTTATCGTAAAGCATTTCTAAAAAAATACAATTAATGCAAAATAATAATATTCAACAAAATAAAAATAAATATTCTCAAAATAAAAGAAATCAAAAAAATTTAGAAAATAAGCACATTAAAAAGCGTCATCAATACGAATAACACTTAGACAGTGATCGTGCTGTAAAATGTTATTGATATCAACAAAATTTAGAAAGTAATCGTGCTAAAAAATATCCAGCAGGATTTCGAAAATAATCGTGTTAAAAAACTTTGTCGTTGCCAGCAGGATTTAAAAAATATTCGTGATAAAAAATATAGTCAATACAAACAGAATTTAGAACAATCGTATTAAACAACTGCATCAATATAAAAGGGATTTAGAAAATAATTGTGTTAAACAAGTGCACTAATACAAAAAGGATTTAGAAAATAATCACGCAAAAAAACGAATACGTTATTTAAAAAATTTTCAGCATCAACGAAATAGACAAAAAAAAGTAAATTATAATTGTAAATGGTTATATAATAAATGATACTATGAAAAAAAGAAATTGAAATCCACTCTTGTTAAAAATAATCGCGGTATTGCCAAAAATATTATTAGAAAATATGAAAAATTTTTATTTTTCACAAAATAATATTAAATTTTATAATCCTAAAGTTATTGAAGAGTTTATAACAAACTTGATAAAAATCACATTAAAAAACGATTAGAAGCCGAAAAAATCGTACGTTGTTGTATACATTCGAGACAATTATGTTCGCAAAATGTATAAAATATTAGTTTTACTAAAAAAGAAATCAGAAGTATGCTTGAGTCTTGCTATTAAATGTAAAACAATTAGTGATAAATTAGGTGCATTTTGTGGCAAATCGAGGCATATAACTTCGTCCGAAAATTATTTTATCGATTCTATGTATCGTAATATTACTTTATCACAATCTCTAGAATTAAAAATCAAAATACAAATGTATTACCTTTCATAAAAGGATAAACAAAAAATCATGGTTATGCAACGAATTATGTAAAACTGATGATCTAATTCTAATTGATCGTTATGAAACATTCCTCCGAGCGATAAATACATGTACTTTCAATACCGGAATTATTACAGAAAATTCATAAATGTACAATAAAAGAGAATTCAAATATGAAATTGGGTCACATACATATTTGTTACATTGATACAACTCTTTGTAAAGCGATATTTCTTTCTGTCCAATTGTTATCACTTTATTTTCCAATAGTCAGATATTTTAAACTTTTAAAATTTAGTTTATCATATGACAAATTTCTATGAAAAAATGTTAAATTTAGAGAAAATCTTGACATCTGCTGATTTAGATACATTAAATCAAATTATAACTTTGGCACAAGAAACAGTAAATCGTATGACATCAATATACTGATACTTTGAGTGATGAGGATATTATTTATAAATATAAAAACGCGTTTAAAGCTTTAACTAAGTGCTCCATGGACATACCTCGATATGTTTGTGTATCATGTGAGAAACTTTGTTACAAAAGATATATATCCGAAATTATTATAATAAATTTAAAGGATAATAAATATTCCAGTTTGGAGAGATTTAATGGCATATATAAAGGAACAAAATATTAATTCACAGTATATATGCGATTATTGCGAACAAATTCCGTAACAGGTTAATACCTGCATATTACGATTTAAATAATTTCATTATTCATGATATATCCGAAGTAATAGCATCTTTTAACACATTCGAAAAAATTCTCATATAAAGAGCTAAGGCATTTTAAACTGTTTTTAAAATAGGAACTGTTATTAACAAAAAATTACTTCAAAGGCAAATGATTTTAATTAGTGAAATTAACGTTAATGAGCACATCGAATGAATATGGTATCTTATCTTTATCTTTGTATATATTGAAGATGACTCAAACTAGAGTCGAAACGTATATTATATATTTTTAAGTTGTAATAAAGAATGTCAATTGCGCACCGTAAACAGTGCTGATTCTCATTTGCCCATTTACTACATCATATCTAATACCGAGAATCACCTCATTAATATATAAATTATGTAAGGATAACGATCCAATAAATATGAATCATGAATTATACATTTTAGTTAGAAGTGTTTCGACAAAATCCAAGATTATTTGGGAAGAAATGGTAAATGTTAAAAAAGCATTTGATGTTTTAATATAGTTAAAGGATAACAATCCTCTTTATCGTCATATTATACTGTCAGAAACTCACGATATATTATGTTTAGAAAAGTTGAATCCAGAATTTCAAATACAAGAAACGAAAAACAATGATAAATTTATTTTGGATGACGATCATAAATTATTGAGTCCAAAAGGTACAATGGAAGAAACGAACAATAACATTGAAACTATTTTAAATAATCAATACAAAGCAATGTTAACTCAGATTGTTGATGACAGTGATGGTCATTATGATCAATATACCATTTATCCTTTATATGAAAAAAAAAAAAACACGTGAATCTGCTACCAACTTATATCAAATGTTAAAAATTCAAGATTTGCCCTTAGATAATCATGAAAAAGATTTATTTCTGTTGGATTTCTCAGATTTGTATCCTTTTGGTATTAATGGACAATGTCAAATTAGACCAATTAAACTTCATGATCATGAATTCAAATATCGTTTGAAATCTAAACATCCACAATATAGATTAAATCAACAATATTTATTTTATTTATTAAATAATGCGAATATGCGTCAATTAAGTCGTGGTGTTTATCATAAATTGAATATAACTAATTTGCGATACCGTTACATGGCTTCAGAATATTTAGGAGTATTGCAAAAAGATTTATTAGAATCTGATTTAAGTACTATTTTTTTTACTTTAAGAAATACGGAACAATATTGGCGTAAACCAAGAAGTGATTTAAATTGTATGACGCAACATTACGGTCCTGCAACGTGGTTTCTAACATTGAGTCCTAGCGAATATATATGGAATGAATTAGGCGAATATATTCGTAAAATAAATGAATGGTCTAATGAGTCTTCTTTATCTATCAGTGTTCTTATTGCTAGAGATTCTGTATCAACATGTATTGTCGAGATTTCTCGACAATAAATTTCGGGCAATGCTTGATTTTATTTGTTCCAAAGATCATCCCTTCGGAGAAGTAATATATTACTTTTGGCGACGAGAATATCAAGATAGAGATATTCAACATTTTCATTTATTACTTTGGGTTAAAAATGCACCAATTATTGATGAATCTTCTCCAGAAGAAGTGTCTACATTTATTTTACAACATATAACTTGTAAATTGCCGGATAAAAATATTTCACCATTATTATACAGACAAGTTAATACATATCAACAACATAAATATAACGATTATTGTCTTCGTTCTAAGAAAGTAAGACGTGAAGTTGTTCGTATATGTCGTTCCGGTTGTCCTGTCACGGAAACATTTGTTATAAGAGATGTCATAAATTCAACAGCAGGTAGAAAACAATTAAAACATAAAAGTAGACTTTATGACCTTCCTCGAACTGATATCGAAATATAAATGATTATAATTCTATTTTTCTTACTGCGTGGGAAGAAAACATGAATATACAATTTATAGGTAAAAAATCATCTTTACTTACTTTTTATGTTACTAAGTATATGAATAAGGCAGAAAAATATGAATTATCTGATTCTGTCCTTGATAGTAAAAATAATAAGAACAAATCGCTGGCGAGCTACCTTTGGAATATTGCTTTGCGCTTTACGAATAATAGGGAATGTAGAGCTATTGAAGCTGCTAATACATTGTTGAGTATTCCATTATATGGAACTGATCCAAATATAACTATTAGATGGTTAGACGTTAATCAGATACGATACAGAATAGTCAAAAGCTATAAGAAAATTAAAATTTTTGATAAAGATTCTATAGATATATTTTATCCATTTTTAATAGATAATCATTATCCAGAGAGATCAGAAGAATTAGAATCGATGTCATTATATGAATTTGCATAATGGTTTGACCTTACGAAAATAAAACCACGAAATAAAAAAATTGAATTTTCCTTAAGATGGCTAATAGTCGTTATCTTAAACGACAATAGCATGGATATCTTATTAATCACTACAGATATGATGTCAGGAAATTATTTCTTTTCATTATTTCATTATGTTTAAATCACGGCGGAAGATAGAAGAACTTAAAAATAGATATGATACTTATGCGGAATTATTTCATAATGTAAAATTACATCTTGTGAATGCATTGTAGCATCACGAAAGTGAAAAGTTAGAGGAGTTTAAAAAAGCATTTGAAACTGCGAAACAATTATTTCAAGAACATTTAGATAATTTGGCAAAACAAAATGTGTCTCAAAATGATCCTGATAACCCAATACATGTTCAATAGATGTTCAAAATATTGAAGTTGGTAAAATGATGCAAGATTTTAAAGATCTTGGCACAAACATGAAATAGATATATCTGAAATGATTACTAAACTGAATATAGATCAAAAAAGAGTATTTGATAGAGTCATTAATACTGTTATGTTAGATAAATCAATACTATTATTATATGTTAGTGGAGAAGGCGGTACTGGCAAGAGTTTCTTGATTAAAACAACTTGATTAAACAATTAAGTGTTGAATCAAACAAAATCTTAATAAAGATACTGCCATAACAGCACTTACTGGTATAGCAGCATTTAATATAGATTATTTAATAGTTCACTGATTACTTGTTGAACAGGGTTATACTCCTAAATATAAGCAATTATCTGATCACGTTTTGAAAATTATACGAGCTGATCTCAAAGATGTTATTTTTATAATAATTAAAGTATCAATGATATCGAATTTGATTTTAATATACATTTACGACTATCTGAAATATTCGGTACTACTGGCTGTGATTTAGTTGGTTTAGTCATCCTTTTATTTGGAGATTTGCTTCAATTACCTCCCGTACATGAAAATCCTGCTTTTATACATTTATCAGATAAAAAAATTCGTAAATATCTTGGTTCTTTACTAATCTATGGATAACTTTATTTGATTATGACAAATTGATGATCAATATCCAACAAGGAGATGGATTTTATCGTGAATTATTCTCAAGAATTTATGTTGGTTTATTAACAAGATTTGATTGTGAGATTCTCGAAAAAAGAAAAATATCTTTTAAGGGTCTTTCGAAGGAAGAGTAAACGAATTGTATAATTTTAATAATTTGCCGTCTGATACCGTTTGTTTATTGTCTACTTGTCATATGTGTGACGTTCTTAACATTGCAATGTTAAATCGCCTCAAAAGAAATATTATTAATAGCTGAAGATACAATTGATTATATTTTATATATAAAAAAAAGGATAACAAAGATATTGACAGATAACGATGATGATAATACTAGAACAGCTGGACTTTTAAAACAAATTATAATTAAAATTGAAACAAAAGTTATGATAAGATATTGATGCGCAATATTGACGCTAGTTTGGACTTTGTAAATGGTACAATAGCTACAGTTATTTCAGTTATACAAGATATAACTACTGACTATATAGAAAAGATAAATTCTTTTATCATCTGGTTTGGAGTATTTTGTTATAAAGACTAAGTGTTAAGTTTCAAGTGATAGATAGAGCATATGTTATTAGAAAACAATTTCCATTATCCTTGAGTTATGGTATTACCATTCATAAAAGCCAGGAATTAAGTTGCCAGGGATTAAGTTTGCAAAAACACTATTATGGATATACCATATAATAGATAACTCCATATTTAATTACGATGAGGTTTATGTTGCTTTATTTCAAGTAACATCTCTGGGTGGATTAATTAAATTTAATTTAATTAAATTTGACCCTTTATCCATATTTGCTAGTTAAAAAGTTATTATAGAATATAATCGGTTAAAACGAATACATGATTCAGAATCAGAAATGATTACTGTTTCGAAAGAGCATTATCATAAAGTTAAAGGTGTTTCATGGATATTATTGAAAACAATTACTTCCTTTCAAGAATCAAATCAAAAGGTTCCTTCAAAAGGTATTAATTAGATTATGTATGGTTTTCGAAACGTAGACAAGATTTCATGTTATGTTATTTTAATTACCTTATAGACTCTATTCCCTATGGAAGTTACAATATTGTTTACGTTTTTGATTGGTGGTTACTACTGACTTATCATTATTATTATCTCGTCCTTCGTTACAATTTACTGCTACATGCCCAAATTGATTGCATTTAAAACACTTAGTGCCTAAAGACTTAGATGTACAGTCCTTGGATTTGTGACCATGTTCACCGCAATTAAAACAACGCGAAACGCTCGATTTGTTTAAAGCTCCTATCTTCTTTTGATTTCCGATCTTCTGCTGAGTGCCTGTCGATCCTGTAGATCCAGTTTCCTTACTCTAAGTGTTCTTATGAAAGTTGGGCATTAAGCTCCATTGTCCTGTCCTTCTTTTGCACATCGTCATACATTCGCAGTTTCTTAAATTCCGGCAATGTCTTAACACCAGATAATATCAGTTTACGTCGTCAGATACCATCAATAACATATTTTATTAATATGTTCCATCAATAACATATGTTATTAATATGTTAAAGCTTCGGCTTCAATATTTCCTCTAGCAGCTAGTTCCTTCATCGCAAGAAAATATTCTTGTACCGATTCGTCTTTCTTTCTCCTGCGGCTTGCTAGTAGCTCATGCAATCGAGCACTGTTAATTGTAGTAGCAAATTCCTGACGTAATGCCTTTCTCAATTCGCGCCATGTGTTTAAGCCACGCGCGCCTTGAACAAACAACTTGGTAAGACCAGTCAACGTTCGCTTGGCGAATACCAATTTTTATATTTCATCCCAGCCAAAGAAAATAGCGGTATCAAAATCATCATAATCCAGCGCTCCACGGGATAAACATCAGTGTCGTCAAATGTACGAAAAAATATTCTCTACATCTTTATAATCAGAGAAACTTTGCAGCATCGTTTGTCGTTGACCTGCTAATTCCGGCTTCTGTTCTCTAATTAAATGCTTTCTATTGCTTTGTTCCTCACCTTAATCCTCGCTTTCGTCATCTTCATCGTCGTCGTGTCCAAAATCATCTTTCTCTATTTCGTGTGCTAGCTGATTTAGATTCATAAGGCCACTGCAAATACGATTTATCAATTCCTCTTTTGTGTCCGAATAATCCAAAGCCAATATATTGCAAATAGAGATCAGATCACCGACACACAGTTGTTGATTTACCTGTCTCATCTTAGCTAAAAGTTCGTTTGATTCATCTGCAAATCTAAATTCTTGGAATTTCAGCAGTCTCTTCCGATTATTTTTATCCCCCTCATTTCCAAAAATAAAGATATGCAATACTTTAATCGCTTTGGCCGATGCTGATTTGATCCCGACGGTAATAGCAGAAATCTGTCTTAATCTCTCCATAACTTTATAATGTTCGTCTCCGCGTGTGCGTCTTACTTCGCATCAACTTTATGTGTTCGTTTTATTCTTCGATGTCTGTCTTCGTGTGCTCATCTTATTCTTCGTTGTCCTCACATCCTCGTCTTATTTAGCACTATCCGCCTTCAAATATTCACTCAGTATGCACAATAACCTGTATCCCGGCTAAGCCCCCAAATTTGTAGGATTTGTTTTTGAAGAAAATAAAAGTTGTAATTCACAAAAATACAAGATGTTTAATAATGCTGATTATATAGGTGTGACGCACTAAGATGAACGTAAAACTTACTGACTCTATGGGTAACGTCCTTTCTTAATCAATCATAAAGTCAAAATAAACTCTTTTAACTAAAAAAAAGACTCCTTCTTCTTTTATGCAATGCCATCCTACGTTGAACTCAAAAAGAAAAATATACTACGCTGATCGTGATACATAAACTTATTTTTTTTTAAATAAAAATAACGAAACTAAAATGAAAAGCAACTTATTTCTACAATATAAAGAAAATGTCAATTATTTTATTATATAAAAGGTGTCAAATATAGGCGCGCTTCTCAAATACGAAAAGATGCTTAACACTACAAAATGTATAATATCATTAAAAAATTACCTTTTTAAAAAAGATAAAAAAAGGTTGTCAAGTATAGGGGCGCGCTTGAGAAAAAAGAAACTGTGATATCAAGTTCAAAAATACAATCAACTGACAATATCTTTTATTTTAAAGAAATAGAACCTAAGTGGTACGTATCTTTTTATCTTCATTGAAGAATTTCTTTAACTCTAATTTCTTTCTCTAACTCATGTGATAGCAATTTTAATTTTTTAAAAAGAATTATGTTACAAAATTGCCATATTTAACTCAATTTTAATTGTGATCGAATTAAAAAATAAAATCTAAGTGCTAGTATAGTTGTTATCCTTGTATTATATAAAAATGGATTTAAAAATGGATAATTTTAACGAAAGAGGTACTTATTATACATCTAATATCATTTTCTTTACAGGATGGTAAATTAGTCAAAATATCATACAAATTTAGCTTGTGTGCTGTACCGACAACTAAAATATTATTAGATTGAAAAAGTTCGTGCTATTTCTCTGACAGATGGCGTTGGCAATATAAACAATAATAATATGAAATAAATTGATACGACTTCTATATATCATTTGAAAGAAAACACTGTGTTTAACATTTTAAAATATTTTGATTGCACAGAGTTACGTTGTGTGTTGCAATCGTGTAAAAATAGACTACAAAAAAGAACATTTTCAACACATTTTATCATATTATATCGGAAAGACAAAACGCTGCGGGTGCTCGTCGAAAGATATGTACTATGTATGGGGAAAATGCCATTAATGAACGCACTAGTCGAAAGCGATACGCGTGTTTCCGTTCTGGAAATTTGAATGTGACTGATGCTGCTCGTTCTGAACGGCCACCCGTGGATGATAAACTCTTGACATCTATGATCGACATCTCACGACGAGGGAGATCGTTTAAATATACACCATTCAACCGTCGCCGATCACTTGAAATGTTTGGGGATGGTGAATAAAGCCGATGTTTGGATGCCACTTGACTGAGCGGAATCTCATCGACTGAATTTCCACATGATTTGTTGAAATCACGCTAAAGCGTTACTAATCAATTTCCTGAAGCACATGGTTACTAGGGATGAGAAATGGATTTTATACGAAAATATCCTGTTTATACGAAAACATGGCAAAAGCGCGGCGAGCCGGCCCAAATCGTGGCCAAAGCTGATTTGCACCCGAAAAAGGTGTTATTATCGATTTGGTGGTATTATCTTGGGGTAATTTATTACGATCTGCTCCCGCAAGATCCATCAATTCTGATAATTACTGTCCAATTAGAGAAATTAAAGCGTTATTGCAAAAAAGCAACCGGCATTGCTGAACAGAAAAGATGTTGTGTTTCATCACGATAACGCAAAACCACAGACTCTTTATAGACTCTTCAAAAACTGTTACGCTTAGGTTGGAATGTTTTGCCACATCCATCATATTCTCCTGATATTGTTCCATCAGATACACATTTGTTTCGCTCTACAGAATAATCTTCAGGAAAAATCATTCACTTCTGAAGGACATCAAAAAGCACCTGGACAACTTTTTTACTCAGAAGTTCCAGAAGTTTTTACGAGAAGGGAATTATAGAATTGCTGGCATGATGGCAGTAAATCATCGAACAAAATGGTAAATATATCGGATGAATAAACGTTTCAATTTGATATCTCATTTTTACCTCCAAAATGGCACGAACTTTTCCGACAATCTAATAATAATCGGACAAGCATATAAAGTAGAAAATGCTATTTATCTATAACGCGAAACATGGCATTTTTTCGGCAATGACTTGAGTAATTAAGATCCTGCTTGCCGAGAAAATGTCATGTTTCGCGTTGTAGTTTGTCAGTTAACATGTATTCGGCCTATGTATTGTTTATTATATCTATCTATTGTATTGTTTTGTATTTATTCGCACGTTGAATAAGACGTTTGACACATTTATCTGAATATTGCGATAAATATTATAGCTTCAGCGGTCTAGTGGATGAGACTTCTGCTCAGAAAGCAGGCGATCCAGGTTCGATCTCTGGCTGAGGTGATATTTGTCGCAATATATATTTCTAGTGGAGGAGATAATAAAAGTGATTTTAATCGATCAATATGTAATATTGATTATCGATTTATTATAGAGCCACTACATTGAAAGTCTGCTAAACCAAAGCGGCACGTAGTTGGTAATATAATTGATTGAATTTATTTTGATACGTCGTAACGACTGCACGATTTTTCTCTTTCGAGTATCAGTTATTAGAGTTTAATTAAGCGAATAAACAAGTGACACATATTCTGTTGAGGAATGCTATTACATCGCAACGATTACGCAACTGATCTC
>NW_011933389.1:73464-83908 GCF_000187915.1 Pogonomyrmex barbatus | reverse complement strand
TCCTTCTTCTTCTTCTTTCTTTCTCTCTACCTCCTCTCTCTCTCTCTCTCTCTCTCTCTCTCACTATCGCTCGTCGCGGGCACCGGACAGACCGACGCAGGGCAGCTCTCGTAGCAGCTTCCTCGGTACGTCGCGACGACGCGATGGACGCGGTGCTAATGTCGAACGCGGGGAAAAGAGGCGCCGTCCGCGGGCCGCACGGCGATGATAATGTCGAACGATACACGGCGATCAGCGACGACCTCTCTGCCTCGTCGTCGTCGTCGTCGTCGTCGAGCAGCAGCACGGCAACACCACACCGACCATTGGATTTTTCGATGCCTCCTCCTCAGACATTGACCCGTTCGGGCGAGATCGGGCCAGTCGAGCGCCGGCGGACATTGCCGAGTGTGACGTCAGCGACACCCCGCCCCGCCCCGCCTCTTGCCGAGTGTGCCGCAAACGGCACGTCTTCTATCGAGTGCGACGATGGCGCCGTAGTCGCGATTTCCAACGCCGCATTCGCCGTTGCAGTTTGCATGGCCACCATTATGGCGCGCGATTTCAATGTCGAGAAGGATTATGCTATTTGCACAGTAATTGCAAATTGAAGATGACAAACGAAATTATTACACATTTCTCTTTTTCTTATTACTTGGTCTAATCAATATTTAATATATTAATAATTAATCTTTTTATTTTCCTCATACGATTGACTATATTTTAATATTTTGATATTTTTTTTTAAATAAACATGTTCTGAATTTCAATTCGATGATTTGAAACAATCTATTCTTTTTTTTTAAGAAAAATTTAAAAACTAATATTTTGATTTTTTTTCTAAGTGCATTTCTTTTTTCAACGAGATTATTTACGAGATTTATTATTTGCTAGAATTACAGATCTCCTTTTTTCAATATTATTAATCGTTATTACTGATTTAATTTTTTCCACATATGTAGTTCAATAAAAAAATAGTCATTATTATAAATCGAAAGTCTTTTTAAATCTCTCAGCAAATATAAACAAGCATTAACCTCATTCAGTGAAATTCTCATTTAAAAAAAGGTTTTATTGATATACATTTTTAATCTTTTTTATCTCTTAACAATACTTTAACGTAAACAAGATAGGATACTTTTCTTTAAATGTACGAAGAAATGTGACTACTGAGCGTACCGAATAACAATGATGCTCCCGATTATATTCTGAAAGAGAAGTAAAACATCCGTTTTGTTTGCTTTTTTTGTCTGCACAGAGCATTTACTTTTTTGTCTGATAAAGAGGATTCTTTCTCTTTGTTCCTTCCTTTTATGAAAGAAAAGATGATTTTGTTTACCAAAACTCTTCTCGCAATTATTAGATATGCTCTTCTTATTAGCTACATTGCTCTTTATATTTTTTATACTCTCTAGACTTCAAATAATATAAGCCTATTTAAATATTACAGTAAAAAAGACAATAAATGTGGAGAACAATAATAATAAAAAGAAATGATTTTATATCTGCAATACAAAAAATTGACATAATTATAAAAATTAATAATAGTATATACAAAATATAAAATATTATATAAAATTATATAAAATATAACATAAAATATTATATAAAATAATGTATTTCTTGTTCTACATTTTCTTTCTGTATTTTTGTATTTTCTTTCTGTATATAGTCATCTTTATAATTTTGAATGTCGAGCTATAACATATACTAATATTCTTAATATATTTTAAGAACGCGTTAATATGAATATTCTGAATATATTTTACGGATACACAATAGATATGCGGTATAAATATTCTAAATACATTCTGAGAATATACTAAAAGTCTTATCCGAGAATATTTCAAAAAGATATACGAAATGACATATAGTGACGTTCTGAGAACATCTTAAGAACTTTATTATTAACTTTATTATTACCAATAATATTACCAGTAATATATAATTATGTAGTTTACTCTTATTATTAATAAATTATTTTTTTAATTTTGTAAAAAAATTGAAATATCCACGTAAAATAATCACTGAAATTAGAATTTGCTAATTTTACATATATCACTCGTCGAAGAATTTGAATTTTATTAAATAAATTATTGATAAAACAAACAGATGACAAACAAAATTTAGGTAAATTTCCTTACTATTTTCCCGTCGCGTTATGTAAACTTACTTATCAACGATTAGTCACTTCACATTAGTCACTTCACATTAGTCACTTCAGTTTCATACGCTTTTCGCCAATGTAAAACTTATCCGCGACGGGGGCCATGTCACGTGGGTAAGTCACCAGTATTATTTACCTTTATCGGTAACGTAGAAATTTATAATTCCACGTACCGTGGCCGAGGTGGCGCGGTAGCTCCGTCTGGCGCCGTGCGGTTGCGACTCTTCCCCCTCTCCCGCCATTCTCGCCCCGTAGCTGCGTCGTCGGCGCCGGTGGCAAAGCGCGCGGGTTACGGTTTAAGTTGCATTTTAGATGCGAACGAACGCGCATCTCTCTTTCTGGGGTCGCGGCCACGCGGTTAACGTTCGTTTTCGTGAACATCGAGCGCGCGTTACGACCTAAGTGTTAACACGAATTGTTGTTTCGTGAACGATCCTGAGACGCGGACTGTGACTGGCGTGACACGGATGACCGGTGAGTTTGAATATTTGATGTTCGTGCGTGTGCTTGCGTGTCTCTTGAAATTCGGCCGCGTGGCCGAACGAATTTGCACGCCTCGGCGGATTCGGCTTGCTCAATCGTCTCAGTCGTACGCAAAATAAATGCTCTTCAGTCATTTCTTCTTTGTAAAGATACGTGTAAAATATGATTGGATGATTCTCTTATGCATGTGGTTACGCAGTTACGCAGATTTTTCTGGATAGATCCTTAAGCCTTGCGTCCATGATGCCGGAAATAAATCTAGCGAGGAAAAAAGGAACTTAGAACTTGACCGGCTTAACCGTTGAGAACAATCGAGAACATTAATGTATCTCCTGATTGACCGATTTTATTTACCGAAAGAGCTATTGCGATTGGGTTTTTTCTTTATCCGAGATCTCAGACATCTGGAAATTTTTAGATTTTAACGGTTTTTTTTTTTCCAGTGGATGGAAGTTTTCATTCAAATCGGTGGGTGCTTTCCATTTAGTGATAATGTTAATCATTGAAAGCCAAGAAAAATAGAACGATACTTGTGTCGACTTGTGTCACTAAATGGAAAGCACCCGGTATTTCTTCTTGTTGGTGAAGTCCTTCAGCGATATTACATAAGAAAAAAAAAGACATTCTTTCCAAATACGATTCTTTTGAAAGAACATTACCAAATGAAATTCTATAGTGATCTAGGAATTTAAATTGTTGCATTAAATTATTTACTCTTTTTTTTTGTGATGTGCATTGATGTGAATAGTTGTTTTTGTTATGCGCAGTATTTTATGCACATCCAGTTGCAATGCAGTTCTGAAACAGACATATGAAAATGCCAATTTTCTTTTTGTAAGAAACGTTTGATTCGCGAGTCAATTTTTCTATATCAGAAATTTGGTGCAACAGCTTCAACAATTATTTTGTTTTCGATGTTATTTAACTCTTTACACATCGTAATATTTAACATATTTAATTAATTGTATTTAACTCTTTACACATCATAATATTTAACAATATTTAATTAATTGTAATTTTTAATAAATTTTTTAGCAACAGATTAAATAATGGTGATAAACAATGAAGGAAATGAATAAAAGTTTTAGTGAGATTTACGTAAAATTATTTGTAAAATGTCGTTTAATTACACGTTTTCGCGACGCGAGAAATGTATTCTACGAAAAATTCTTGGTTTCCTCGATCGCTTATAACTCGGAAAATAACTCGTCGGCGACATTTTTATAAGGGAAAGATCGGCTCGACAATGGTCGAGGAATCTGCTATAGAAGAGTATATCTTTTATACCATAGTTGATCCGTGGAACACCTTTGTATATTTGACAGGGAGAAAAGGGAAAAGAGCTTTGAGGAAAGAAAGGAGCAAGAGCGAACGAAAAATGTACAGAATACAATTGAAGCGGACAAATATTCCGAACGTTTTCCTGAATATTTCAACTCTTTATCACATCATTTTGCACTAGTTTTAGCAAACGACATTTCTCGATTAAAATTTCTGATATCTCGCATTTATAACACGTTTGTTTCCGAACTGCGCACTGACAGAATATTTCAAGCACTCATCAAATATATGCAGAAAAATAATTTGTTATACATCACATCATACAAAATATTACTCTTTGATATGCTATTGCTATTCTGCTTTTGCCATTAAGCTTTACTTTGTTATTATTAAAAAAATGTTATTTCATCATTTGATATCATCCATTCAATTTCTACTCGATTAATATTTGATTTATAAAAGGATTTGTATATTAATTAAAATATTGAGTTAAAAGAAGAATTAATCTTTGAAAAAAATTTTTGAAAAAATTTTGAAAAAAATTTTAAAAAAATTTTTCAAATTCCTTATTTTAAATTTTGAAAATATTTTTCAAAGATTAATTCTTTTATTATTTCTGTAACAAAATTTTTGAAAAAATTTTTTTCAAAGAAAATTAATAAATAATGTTCTAATAAATCATTTCTCGCTCGGTAGTTGATAAACCGTTTCAGTTATGTCTTTCATTTCGAATTATATTATGAAATTATATTTTATAAAAAGCGACAATTGTTACAGAAATAATAGAGCAAATAATAGAGAAATAATAGAGCAAATAATAAGAAATATTTCGCTGGAGTACCACTGATATATATATATATATCGTCGGAAATAAAGTACGGCGCGCGCGCGAGCGCGCTCTCAGAATTGAGCATTAAAAATCCACGGGTTATCAAGCGACTACAGCGGCATTATATCTTTGTCAGATCTCGTCAGCGTGAATTAGCCTCATCCTTTCGGTGCCGCAAGCCGGCCAAGTTTCAACGTGGAAAGATCGTCTCGCCCGAGCATCTTCCGTTCCTGCCGAGAATTCCTACACTCCCGGAAGGCTGGATGCGCGGGGTGAGTTTCACCGCTCTTTTTTTCATTTTATTTTTCGGTTAAAAAATAATGAGAGAGAGAGGGAGAGAGAGAGAGAAAGAGAGAGAACTCATGCGGCCGGGCACCTTCCCGAATGCCTTCCAAAAGGGAAGGCCTCTGACCTTAAATACGTAGGACGTGAAAGAAGCTGCGATGGTACGATTCTTTGCGTGTCGTGACGCAAATATAATCGCATTCATTGTCACGCCGGGAGGACAAAGAATTCGCATATGGTGCAACGACCTGCCTGTGGTTTCCTTCCAGGTATAACACCAGGATACAACCTTCAGCGTATGGATTATCGGTCGGTTCTCACGTATTATTCAAACGATGACGATGAATAATAAGGAGAACGATTTGTTCCTGAGCCCCCATCATTCCGCGACGATTCATTAATATGAAATCTGTCGTTATGAATTTTCGATATTATAACATATTATTGAATATAATCTCATTATGGAATCTCGCTAAACTAAATTCAAGTTCGTCGATGTAAATATATGATGATAGCGATCGGATTTCCACGATGGCCGTTGTTCGCATAATGGATATTGATACGTTAGTGGCGGTATAATGAGCAACCTCGAAATATGTCTGAAATATTTCGGATAACATGAATATATCCTGAAAATGTCCGCATTCCTTCCCGCTGAGCTTGAAGCCTCCGTCTCTCCTCGGAAAGTTTCCTCGCATTTTTATATTTCAAGAATAGAATATATAATATTTTCGAGATTTGTTACTTGGGTCACACATCTCACGATTCTGTTTTTCAAAATGATGTAAGAGTATAGTGTAGAGTGATAAAAGATAATTTTCCTTTATTTTCTCGGTACTTGAAATTTTTAATGTCCGATTCCAACGTAGATTAACTTCAATTTCGGTTTCGTACTTTTTATCTTTTTCTAATTCTAAGAAGAGCAAGTTAAACCGCACACAGAAAAATATGATATATTTTATTTAAGAAAAACAATTACTCAGTTTATTTTTCTTCTTTAAAGAAAAGATTGTCTTCAAGAAAAAATATTTTCTTGACAATAGTTTTAAAATATATATTTGTCACGAATATTAAAAAAGCTCATTAAGCTCGTTGTATTCAAAAGAAGAATTTATCATCTATCTATCATTCTCCATCTACTCTATCTAGTAAGTAAAACAAATTTTTTTCTTTAATTTAATATTCTCGATTGAAGTAATGAACTTTTTAAGATTGAAAAGATATTTTGAATAAATTTTATGCTTGTGATAAACTTGTAATATATTTGCGGATATACGAACATATAAAATACTTGTGACAAGCAATATTTATTCGAATGCAATATGTATTTTTCTATAGTGGGAGATTAAAGTAAATCTACATTGATGGAATCGGTGGTCATAAATCTCATTAATGGACAGTGAGGCAGGTGAGCAATTATCTTTCTTTTTTTTTTAAATGAAAACTGATTATTTGACTTGTGCGACGAGTTGTGAATTAAAGAACGGGGGAAATTGAAGGGCGAGAAATCTTAGAAGTTATTCATTTCGATTTTAATAATTGAATCGATTGATTTGAATGTTCTTTAAGTCTCAAAGCGAGTATCACGCTCGAGTAGCATGGTAATCCGTTTCGATCGTCGAACTAATCCCGTCTCTGAATTCCCACTCAATTTCTGATCGGCCGTGCGCGCAAAAGCGCAACGCAGCGCAACGCGATGGGTGGGGAGGGGGCGGGGGAGAGGGAGGGGAAGGCTGCGTGCAAATTAAACGACTGTGTGTGATTCTCGGCCTGTCGTATATATTAGTTAATACCATTGGTATTCGACGGGAGCGCAGCGAATATCGGATGGATCTAAAGTGCGGCTAGGACTCGCTGACGATAATAGAGATGCGTTATTTGATCGAGTAGACAACTAAGGGCCGGAATTCCTTTATGAGGAATTTTATTATGATTGATTACTACTTTTTCTCACTTCCGTCTTACTATCCTCGTCTATTTTAATGCGTGCTTTATGTTTCCTGAAAGTAGTTCCCCGACGCAAGAAACACTGTCTTCGTATATTCAATATTTTCAGGTTTAATTAAATCTCTTTCATCCCTTATCATAATTTTATTAAGTCGTAGAACTAGAAATAAAAAGAAAAAAAAGAACTTATTAGAAGCTACAAAAATCTATTTTTCTTGCTTTCGTCGTTTGAAAGTTGATCGGAAAGGTTAATATATCTCTAAATGGCTAATAAAGGAAATTAGAATAAAAATCTGAACTCATTTTTAAAATTTGAAATTCGCATTTCCGGCACGCATTTAAGAGGAAAAGTCAGTTTTAAATTCTCGAAAGCATCTGTCACTACAAAATTAACGTCACGAATTATGCGACACCCTATACAACAAGCAAAAGGGGGAGATGTTTATCTCGATTGTTCGTTGATTATTCCGGTTGGGGATTCTGGCGCACGCTGATGTTAGCTTAAATAAGCTTAAAATACATACTTATCATACTTAGAAGGTCCACGAGGAGGCGTGAGATAATCCTAAACGGTGCAGGAAAAAAATATATGTCGCTAATCAGCGTTGCACATAATGCGTGCGATAAAGCTCTCGGTACACATAATAGTACGTTAGCGGTATATGGGATATTATTACGTTGCCAATATTATCCCGCCACCCCTTCTACATGGTAGCCCCCCTTTTGTATTCCTTGCACATGCTTTCTCACGGAGCTTGATGCGACTGCAGTCGACATGCGTTTTGAAATTTATCGAGGTCCCTTTTTTTCGAATTTATATGTGCGCGATCATGTATTTTACCATTCGTCATGGTGGATTGTTTGATTTACAGTGATATTATTCAAATGTATTTTACAAGCGACACAGCAAAGATAATCTAGTCTTATAATAGTATAATGTGTGTGTGTGTGTGTGTGTGTGTGTGTGTGTGTGTGTGTGTGTGTGTGTGTGTGTGTGTGTGTGTGTGTGTGTGTGTGTGTGTGTGTTCTACATATATAACCGCATATGTAAAATGATGTTAATAATTGTTTCTAATTAACGAATATTAGTACGTTTATATCATAAATATGCCACTTTAGAGAGATCATAATTACAATATTAAGAATTTAATTACGTCATAATTGTTTCTATCGTCTGAGACTATTAGATTAATAATTGTCAGTTAATTGCTGTTATGTAGTTTATAATTTAATATTTGATAATTTGATATCGAATAGAAGAGTTTAAAGAAAAATAATATATTATTAAAAACATTTTACTCATAATAATAAAATGGTTCATATAATAAAATGGAATATATTATCGTTCCATTTGAGATTAATGAAAACATTTCGCTAAATATTATCGTGATATTGCAACGATGATATGACGGTGAGTAATATCCATTTATCTAGTCATGAAATACACTTTCATATGATATGTGACATATTTTCTTCAGTCACTTTACACAGTTAACCAGCGATTTACTTTAATTAAAATTTACTTCTGAATATTATTACACACTCTCTCTTCGTATTTCATTCCAAATTAGTCATCAATGAGTTCTATCTCGTTAAATATTTAATCCATCTTATTAAGGGGATGTGCTACAATAAAGGCTTAGAAAAAATCCTTTTTGAAATTTTGAATAATTTAAAAGGAGTTTTTTTTACCCCTTTTTCCTTTTTTCTTTTCTTCTCTCTCTCTCTCTCTCTCTCTCTCTCTCTCTCTAAAGTGCAGATACGATAAGGTATGAATGAATATGTGGGATAAGAATAATAATTTGTAAACCAAGTTCTTTCTTATTTGTAAATATGCTGAAATACATAAATATTTATATATATAAGTATATGATGATTATACAGCATTATAAATCCATGTATTCAAAAAAATGGTCCATCGACGATGCAAAGAACTCAGGTTGTAATTATCAAAAATGAGAAATTCGTAAAAATATGAGTGTGGTTTTAATTAAGCATACGAATTTTTTAAAATAATTTTTCCTTTTTTTACAAAATTGTGATAGTTTAAAAAAATTCATAATTTTATTAGATTTTGATATTATTTAAACATTTCGTTTTCAGAAACTAAGCATTAAAAAATCCCTTAAATAAAATCATTTGTTCTGTAAAGATATTTAAAATCAATCGGTGAAAAATTGCTTTAATTATAGATAATCGTCAATTGAAACAAAGTAATTTTGAGAAAAACACGTTTAAAGTTTTAGTATCGATCAGGTTACATACGTTTTCACCATATTTATGCAACTTGAGAGATACTTCGAATTTTATTTATTAAAATCTTTTACGAGCACACTTTTAAGATATGAATCTTTCGAAAAATGTAAAAAAAATTTTTTGAAAATGTTATAGTACGTTCTTAAGCAATTATATAATTATTAACGATTAAGTCAACTAATAAACTAATAATAAACAATAAACTAGCAAGAATTGATATAATAAAAAGAAGACTTTAAATGCAAGAAAGAATATATTATTTTTTTATGTTATATTTCTCCAACTAAAATTATATATAAAAATATGGAAAATAATGAATTATTCTTTTTTACATTTCTTTTTCAAATTGTATAAAGCATACTTGTGTTGCACATGTTTATACATGCGCATATGTACGTATTCGTGATACACGCGTGCGGATGATACAGCGAGCGAGTTTCTGTCTTCTTATATATTTGAAGAAGGATAATTTTGCTCTTATAAGAACATGACATGACATGACATATTTAGCTCTTCCACCGAGTAGAAATTAGTTACACACAATTTTCCTTGTTTTTACACTTCATTAAGTATTGATACGACATTCTCATGATATCATGATGTCGATCAATCGTGAATCAATACGTACCGAGCGCTATTTTGGATGTTGATGAATCGATAACACAACTATACAATACAATAGTGTCTTTACTCTATGCTCGCGTGAACGTGGCGTTACTCCCTTTCGCTCTTTAATTCAATTTTGTTGAGTCTAGAGGCAACGCGCTATCTCTTGTATTCACTATGAATGATTTCCTTGGCGTGTTTCCGCGACTCCGACCCGACGACAATCCATTTCAATCTGCCTGCGAAGCGATAACAATTTTAACGATCACAGAGAAATGTATGTCACACATCTCCGGTAACGTCTCTCATGTATCCCATCTCCCGAATGCCATTAAGCTCCGCGCTCCCGTCACCGGAGCCATATTATTGGTCTGCCCCCTCCCCCTCCCCTATTCTATCCATGTTTGCGCAATTTTAATAATTGAAATACCAAATGGACGAATATGCTAATCTCCGTTTCTCCCACTGTATTTTATTCACATGTAGATGTCTCTCAGTCGTGTGGAACTAGCCGTAGCTTGTTTTTCCCTCGTATACCAGAGATTGTATCCTGGCGCTTTAATCCGCTCCAGCTCCCAGTCTATTACTTTTTACTGTCATATCCGCTGATC
>NW_011933388.1:126918-139062 GCF_000187915.1 Pogonomyrmex barbatus | reverse complement strand
AATAGAGTAATTAAAAACTAGCATGCGAGAGAGAAAGAAAGAAGAGAGAGAGAGAGAGAGGAGGGAGAGAATTATTTACTTTATAAATTTACTTATGATTCGGTTCGCTTTCCTGCCCATACATTAATGGACCAGCGATACTGAAACGCGTCTTGGCGAACTGCGTGCGGATTTTCGTCTTTCCATAATAAAAAATTATGGGAGTTAAAAACGCTGTTCGATGTGAAGATCTCTTCGTCCACAAGATGCGGTCGGGGAAAAGAGCATTGCGCCGATACTGCGCGAATGATCCTACGTATTTCACCGACAATTAAAATATTTATTAAAAATAGTGCCAATATTAAATAAAAATAATGAAAATACCTTCACAAAAATAAACGCGTTGCACTTCATCTCCCGTAAGAAGTTGTTGTAAATGATACTCGTTGAAAATGATACGAATGCAATCCGTTTTGGCGAAGAACATGGTGTACGAGACAAAGCGAGTACACGAGCTACACGGCGCACGCTGTTTTTTGAGTTTTCCTCAAACGTTATACTATAATAGGTATACTATAACAGCTATACTAGGCTAACCCAGGATTCTAATCCAAGAATTCCGAGGGGGTGCGGGGGGAACTCGTTGGCGCGGAGGGAGAGAGAAGGAGGAATGCTTCGTCAATGATCCTTTGAAATGTGTCGCCCAGTAAGGAAGATAAGATAATAGAATTTAGATAATAATAATAAACAAATATAGAATGAAGCGTCAATACATGATGATGTTTCCGGTTTAGATAAGGGACAAGGAAAAAAACACTGACGATTGTACGTATCGCGACATGTTAAGAAAACCGCCAATAAATTCGACTGCTATAAACTAAAATTTAAAGAGAAAATTGCTAATAATGTGTTGCAATAGAGCGATGACAGGGGCGTGCCCGGGAGGGCCCGGGTCTATCGTTGCCGCCACCCCCACCACTGCCGTGTTCTCATATCATCTCTTTTTTCTTTATCTACTATCTCTCTCCCCCATCGCGGCTCTCTCTATTGTATACCTTCTATCACTCTCTTATTACGAATCTTATTCGTACAATTATTTTTTTAGATAATTATTTTTTTATGGCGGGACAAAATACATATTTTGTATATATTAGATGTACAAAAAAGTTCTGAACTTTTTTTTGTAAAATTCTATCTTTATTCAAATATCTTAAAAACAAAAAAATGTTAATCAGCGAAATATTCCCCGTTTGCATCAATGACCTTTTGCCATCTTTCGGATAGCTTGCGAATTTCTTGACGATAGAAGCTCAATGGCTTCGAAACGATAAAGTCATCAATGCATTTTCGTATCTCTTCAAATCTCACGAAATGTGTATCAGCCAAATGATGCTGCAGCGACCGGAATAGGTAGTAATCGGAAGGCGCCATGTCTGGGCTATACGCCGCGTGCGGGAGAAATTCCCAGCCTAATAAATATGGTCCTGAGTCGCTTTCGCAACATGTGGTCGAGCATTGTCATGAAGCAAGATCACTTTACGACGTCCTTGGCTAGTAAATTGCCTCTTTTCTTCTAATGCATCAATTGGTCAATTGTTGTTGGTAGCGGTCTGCCGTGATTGTTTGTACCGGTTGTAACAACTCGTAATACAACACACCTTTCCAATCCCACCAGATACAGAACAAAACGTTCTTGGCGTGGATATTGGGCTTTGGCGTCAATGTTGAGGGTCAACCCATGATTTTCTACGTTTATCATAAAGAATCCACTTTTCATCGCCTGTAATGATTTTGTGCAGAAAATCTTTTTTCCGGAACTTTGAAAGCAAAGTGAGTGCAGTGTCACGCCGACGATTTTTGTTGTCTTCGGACAATTCATGCGGAACCCATCTGCCTTCTTTCTGAACCTTTCCCATCGTATGTAAACGTACGGAAATGATTTGCTGCGTAATGCCAAGCTGTTCTGCAAGCTCCTTTTCAGTTTGCGCAGAGTTTATATCCAGCAGTGCTTGCAATTCGTCCGTTTCAATCTTTTGAGGGCGTCCAGCACGCGATTCATCTTCAAGACTGAAATCTCCCCGAAATTTTTGATACCATCTTTTACATGTAGTATGACTTACAGCGTTCTCTCCATATGCAGCACAAATTATTGCAGTGGCTTCAGCAGCATTTTTCTTCAGATGAAACGCGAAGTGGATGGAAAATCGAATATGCTCTTTTGTTATTGTCATCGTGAACACTACTGATTTTTAAGGTTATGTGCATCAAACGCCAAACCGTATGGCATTTTAGAAGACCAAATGTGAATGCTTTAAAACCGCAAAAGGGCGGGAAGATATATAAAATTTAAATTGTTATTTCGGTTGAAATCTAAAGCTCAGAATTTTTTGTACACCTAATATATTTATTTCTATATAAATCGTATAAACACATTTTGATTTAAGTACAAAACTATTTTTCATTCACATTTTTTTTTAATATAAAATTATTAATCTAAACTATATTATACTTACACATTTCTGCAGATATTTCCTAATTATTTTCGTAGTTCAGTACGTCAATTTCATCCAACCAATAAAATATTTCTTCTTCTTCTATTTATAAACTCTTCTACACATTGCACATATTGACTCGCCGCTCTTAACATAAGTATTATAATATCTTCCCGCACTCAAAACAGTGTTGTTTTAGTTCGCTATTGTTTTCGGTAACTTTACATAATCATGTCACTCTCTCATTTTGTCAAAAATCTGATGAATTCCTACATTTTCTAGATGTCGTTCCAAGTAACAATTTTCATAGAGACGTCGATAGGGTTGTTTCTTTTTCTGATAAGTCACTTCTTGATAAATTGCTCTTATGCACATTGTCGTTTCTCGTAATAAAGCCTGGTATGTCTCAGGATACTCTTGTGGAATCATTCCATCCCAAATAAGAAGGGAGGGTGTGCGTCACGGCGGGACCCGACCACGAACCAGTCGTGAAAACTCGTAATTATTTTGCGAAAAAATACCTCAGCTAGGAATCGAACCTGAATGTCCTGCTTACCGGACAGGCATCTTATTCCTTCGACTACCGAGGTATGTGATAATATTTATCACAAATAACGTGTTTAGAATAACACGTCAACAATACAATGATACACATATATACGTATATTACAATATACATATATACATGTATTCTCTCGACCCATGACCGGTACTCCAGAGAGATGATGGTCCTATTCTCTCGATGAATGTAGGTCGGACTGTAGCGGCGACACCCTCCAACGCCATTGGCAACTATACAAATAATCCTCCTGGAGCACGACAGGAGAGATTGCATCAAGCATAACTCGAGCCATAAAAAAATTTTTTAAATTATTTTTTTTAAAGAATGAAACTGCCTGCGGAGGAAAAGCCCCCGATGGGGCATTACTTTAAAAAATAATTAAAAATTTTTTTAACTTAATCTATTCTATTTATTATTCTATTTCATATAAAAATTTTGAATTTTACCTGATTATTGTTCTTGAAAATTTCAGTTAACTGCGTTAATTTTTCTTGCGATCTTTTTTTCTCTTCATTCTTGCACAACTGAATGTTTACTGATCATTTAGTCGGCCTAACTATGAAAATTTGTAGGATGTAACCTGAACTTATCTGAAGTGACGTTTCGTTTATATTTCAATATAAGATTCATTCTTTTTGTGTGTTGTTCTTCTTTCTCTTCCTGTTGTTATAATCGCGGGCGACGAGTTTTGACTATAGTCGATTGAACATCAGAAAAAAAAACCATGTATTGAATCGTTGGAATGTTGGAGTAGTCAACGTAAAGGAAAGAAATAAAAAACATATTTCGTATATTATATTTATTTTATTCATGGTTATCTGATCACCAATTAAACAATTTGAATACATTTTATAACGCGCAATTAGTATAATAATATCCGCATCGCATAGTATTATCAGCATCTAGATTGTTCAAAGAATCTACATCTTCGTAATCCGCATCCAGGGTCTCGATGTACACGCGCTCTCGTTCATCGTCCAAAAGTAAATTCCACAGCCATTTTCGTTTTTCGTGTCTCTTGATATATATGACAGCACCGTCGTTGTCGTCGTCTTCTCTCATACCATGCACAGCTTTTGTAATCAAACTCTTAGTTTTGCTGTACGGAACCATTCCGTCATTCTATCGCAGTCTATGGTGATAACGTATTACCCAGCGTGCGCGGGACTTGTTGGCACTTGCGAGGAAATGCTACGGGCTTGCGAAAATGTAGTGAGAGAGAACGGTCCGTTCTCTGAGAGCAGCAAACTCTTTTACGACAAACTGTCCTCCAACGAGGAAACCTTGCAGGTCTACGAACGTTGGCACAGACATGTTGGCACAGACTGTTGTCGAGAAGAAGACTGTGGCCGATTTCGATGTATCGTAGATTTTATTGTCTCTCTTATATATAAGCGCTGCAATTTATGTCATCTTACGCACTACATTGGACAGTGGATTATATTCAATTACGCGGTCATGTATGATGAGACAGGCGGTAATATTTGCTAGTACATTCTTTTTGAACTCAAATTTTAATCGCACATCTACGGTGCTCTTGATAGACTCATTTTTCGCAAACAGTCAATGGTTGCACAACAAAAATTCTCAAAGGTATCATAGTTATGTAATGATTTGCGGTATGGTACTTTATTAATTTGATAATAAGATGTACGGAAGTGCAAATACATGTCATATAAGACAGCATATGTTTGTCAAAGTCTTCAAGTAGATTCAGATCATCATACGGATAAAATTCTGAGTTTAGTAAAGTTTTATGTTGGTCAATTTACAATTGTCGAAGAAATATTTATGTGCATTCATGTTATTTTTTTTATTAGTCTGCACAGCAAAAATGATGTATCGTCGCTTATCGAGCTGAGTCGCAGTTTTGATAGCCCAGGAATGTTTCGCCATATTCGGCAATAAAGGATATTCATACAAATCTCATAAACTCACATTCAGATCGTTTACTTTCCAAAATCCGCAGCATGAATAGTTTATTGACTTCGTTCAACATAACGTGAGGCATTCGCCATTGTACTTTGAATAATTCAAATGTCAGTTCCATCACAGGATCTCTCAATTGATCCAATTGCCAACAAGGCAATTATTATCATTGAACGCTCGTATCAAAATCAATTTCACAATTTATGATGAGCGTTAATTATCACACATTTGTAATGTGCGCTCAACATATTGTTTGCCTTCGCAAAAGCCAAACAATATGTTGAGCGATACACAAAAATTAAAGTATCCATCAGCTGTCGTTAGAGTTTTCGCGTTATAGCCAGTTATGATAATTCCAGCATTCCACGGAGCTATAAAGTTGTCACTTGACAACAATGGATAGTTCTTTAGAAGACTGGTCACTCTAACGTTTCTATTGCGATTAATCTCTACACCATTGAGTTCATATCGAATTTCATTAAACATGAACGCGATGCAATTATTTCCCAATACTAGATCAGATCAACTTCTTTATTCTTCGTCAATCTTCCTTCAACGTAGAGAAAACTTTCGGACGGCAATGCGTACAAGTCTTGCTGTTGTATGGGTATTGTTATTTCATCGCTATGTCCAAATGTTGTATTAACATGGATTGTATGCGTGAGTCTCCATTTTGACAATGCGGTCGTCAAAGATCGGCTGACCTCCGATGTTCAAGATATCGACCATCTCAGATTGGTCATCTCATACGATGAATCCCAATGATTTCAAAAATTTAACGTTCGATGCGTTGAGCTTCTTCCTCTTTTTGACGCAGCCGAATGAGCGAATATTGTCGATCGGTATTTTCTTTGTAAAGAATGCGTTATCTCTCTGCACGTACTTTGCTTCGTTCAACACGAGCATCTCAAATGTCAGACTCGTGTTATCGCTGTCGCCATTGTATGTGCAATCTGATGGTGATCTCTTCTCCTCTAAAATCGAGCAATCGTCCGTTCTGGTCAACAATGCGTATCATTAGCTCCGTAATGCTCCGAGCGATGACTGGCAAGTAAATGATCTGCATCGGCTTTTTCGATCTTATATCCTGGCGGCATGCTCGGCGAAAGTTCGTGTATCGTGTACACACTTTTGTTGCTGCTGTACGCGCCTGCGGTAACGTTGCACTCTACGAATAATGTTTACATTCATTATGTTGATCGATACGTCTGATTCATGCCATTTTCGCGGTAGTATACGCTTTGACGAAAAACTTAGCAGCGATCCAATGTTGTTGGGCTTGTTAAAATTTATTCTGTAGGCGCAATTTAATTTGGCATCTCATCATGTTGCGTAATTTGCGCGAAGCACTATCAGCTATTCTCCAATCTTACCATCGCCGCGCGCAGTGTCACCGACGTTGCCATCGAACGTGTCGCATCGCGGACGTTTCCGTAAAATCTCACGTTTCAAAAATTCATTTATGGCCTGCAGTTTATACGATTCCTCGGGAATCGTAATTACTGCATCGTTTTTGTCAAAATAAAATGTATTGTTCAAAGCGTTTACATTCCGTATCGTGTGATAAGTTTCCAAAATTGCTAAACCTAGCTCGTAATGATTGTTGCTCGAATCTATGGCTGGCAATAGTTTGCTGTGAGAACGCTGCTTTTCCCGCTCAGCATAAGCGTCAGTAACATAATGGAAACAGCATTCAACGAATACTGAGACGTCGCGTTTCATCGGATCTTTTAAATTCACGTGTGTCAACCATTTGAAGAAACCACAGGCACAGCTCAGTCCGCAGACGCTCTGATAGTATGCCTGATAGGACGTTTGATTGTACTCTATCGTCGTAACACTGTCTCCGAAATATAGCACCCGTTCCTCGGGCGATCGAAGATTACCGAAACTGTCGAAATACACGACGTGATCGTTCCTCTTTACGTACGCTATCCAATGAGTACTCATCGTATCGTCCAGATTTATGATACCGCTTTCCTTTTGACCACTAAACAGTAATGCGTTACGCATGAAAACATCTTTGAAGTACGATACGCGCATACGCTTCGCCAGCTGGTCCAATTATACGTTAGTGGTTATACTAGTGGTTATACTAGTAGGTATTTTTATTGTCTCTTTATTATCTCTTTGATGTTTTTTTTCTTTTATCGCCGTTATGCCTCGTCCGCCTGAGTGAGTCCCCATTGCGCAGCGTTAGAACGTTAAAATTTATCACTTTTTTGATTAGGAAATCTGTTACAGCGACTCGATACAGCGCTGAAAAAGTGTTAAAAATAAAAGAGTTAAAAGTGTTATTATATTCGAAGTGCAAGTTGCAATCTTTCGCCTTACTAAATTGATGAGTCTATCATATACTAAAATGATAAATTCTAGAAAGATTAGCAAAGACCTCAATGCAAGGATTGGGTGTGAAGTTTTCGCTGATCCTTTCATTTTGTTACAAATATAATTTTGTGTTGTTTTCGTAATTAGTTCTGTGATAATGGGAGGAGTTTCGTCCACTGGACTCCGAATAGGGGGCTTCGCCCCCTGGATCCTTGACGAGGGGACTTCGTCTCTTCGATCCCCATTCAGGGGACTTTGCCGCCCAAACCTCCCTATCGTGCGTACAGAGTCACAACGCATGCTCAGTTTGCTGCATTATGTCGCTGTGACAGATTTCCTAACCAAAAAAATCAATTTTAACGCTAATATCTCGGTTTGTGAGGCAGACCGCCGCGTTTTTTTTGGCCAGATTCTTTTATCTATTTATCTATTTAACTATCCGTGCGTCTATTTCCCACTATGTCCGATTGGCACTGTGTCCGATTTTCAATGTGTCCGATTGCCACTGTGTCCGATTGTTACTGTCCAATTGCAATCACCGTGTGTCCGTTTCCTACTGTGTCCGATTGACACTGTCCGATTGCAGCTATCGTGTGTCCATTTCCTACTACAGTAGGATACATTTGATTAGTACTGTGTCCGATTTTCAATGTGTTCGATTGCCATTGTGTCCGATTTTCACTGTGTCCGATTTCAACCACCTTGTCTCCGTTCCTTATTATGTCCGTTTGGACCTGTGTCCGATCCATTCAACTTGCTGTGTCCGATTTATTCTGTGCGCAATTGGAACTTCCCTGTCCGCCTTTGTACAAATCCGTACAAATACGGAACGAGATATAATCCCTATCCGTATTTGTACGGAGTGAGATACAGTCCCTGTCCGTGCGTTTCCATCGCGCGAGTGTGACGTTGCAGTTCCTCGAGCTGATGTCGCGCGGCTTTTCTGTTTACCGCTTTTGCTATGCTGGCCACTCCGCCGATCAAGAATCCAAGTGCGCTCAACATTGGCAGAATCGGTAACGCGCCGCCTCGTTTCGCCGTGAGAAGTATTCGTTTTTTTTGTCGGCTTTTTCCTTATCTTCGCTTTCATGTTCATGCCGATCTTGGTCTTGGCTTTCATCGCTGCTCAAATGACTAGTGGCAGTTTTCTCGTCCAGAGTCGAATCTCTCGCGATGAGCATCCTAGGGTGCTTTATCGGCAAATATTTTGTCCGCCGCGTGTCTATCGGCGAGATCGTTACTTCGAGAATACGCAATGTCGTGTTCATGGCACGCCGCGTCCAGTGGATTTATGCCCGTTTCACATCTGGTTAATCGCTTTTTCAGCCGAGTATCCGGACTGCAAAACTGATAGCCGGAAATATGTAACGAAAAGAAGCGCGTCTATCGCTCGATTGAGCAGACCTCCAACGCAACCTCATTCGTTCGTTGCTGCTGACATATGCTACAATCCTTTATCTTCGGTGCGAGACCGTCGATGTGCATGCGTTGCCATTGATGATTGATTATAATGCTCGATACAGCGACGATAGGTTCGCACCTCCAAATCCGCATTATTATATACTCTGGAAGCTTGTTCCGTGGTCACGTGGTCAATATAATCGCTACACACGCGTAACAGTATAACCTTCGTATATATTGCAATTGCTCAGCGCTCAAGTCCCGAATATTGGAAGGATGCGACAACGCGAGATACATTTTTACTACTGAGCGATTCGCGGTTTCGCGCGCCTATAAATAAGCGTTTAATTGAACTTAGGTAACGCAGTGTGAATATGAAATTCATGCGGCAGTCGCTGACGATATACGTGAACTGCGACGAGAAAACGCGAATGATGGGGGACATCGCGACAAAGCGTAAGCATGAAATGCTACCGAGTACTATACGCGCTATCATTTGCGATACGTCGAATTGCGGTAAAATCAATGTTTTCATAAGCCTACTCAAGAGTCCGCACTGTGTACGTTTCGAGAACGTATACTCGAAGTTGTTACAACAACCAAAATATCAATATCTCGAAACTTTATTGACATCGATCGACGAAATCGGCTACTTTACGTTCTCCAACAACAGTGACATCATTCCACCGAGCGAGGCACGTCCCAATTCAATCTTTGTCTTTGACGATGTTACATGTGATAAGCAAGATGCTATAAGAGAATGCTTCTCGATGGATCACCGAACGTCGATTGCTTCTATCAGACGTACGCAAAGATACCTAAATATACGCAACAATGCGAACCTGCTGATTTTATTTAAACAGGATGGCACCAACTTGAAACATGTTTACAATGATCACGTGAATACCGACATGTCGTACGATGAATTCTGTGCGTTATGCTGGCAACTGGCAGCGCGAGTACGGATTCCTAGATAGATAAAGACAGTCCGCTTATCAATGAGCGATACAGAAAAGAATTTAACATGTTTGCGGTACCATAACACCATTAGTCGATGTCGATACGTCAACTAGGCAACATGGATAACATCAAAGATCATGAAAAAATAGCGAAGCAGATTGCGAAAACGAGTGATTCGGTTCGCAAAAAATATCGTGCTTTGAAAACTGGTAAAATAGATAAAGATGTAGCGTTAGAGAGACGCTTCAAACCATCGTCGAACCTCTAAAACAGATTGTTGAAAATATCGAGGAATCTCAGTCGATTAAGAAAAGAAGCCAATGTTGCAAAGAATATCAATATTAAGAAAAAGAAACGTGAAAACAGCGATAATAACGATGACGATACTACTATTAACAGAGATTCGTACTGGATGGATGATTGAAATTAACGCTGCCTAAAAAGCAACGTACAAAACAATTGAACACCGCGTCAGATTCATTCACCGTGTTCGATTCTACACCGATAGAATCATCGAAAAAAATCACTGAAAATACCACTGTTTGTGTGAAACGAAGATATTTTTGAAACAAAAGACATCAGTGAACCGTCACTCGAAACAACTATCAAACAGAAAGTCCAAATAAGAAGGGAGGGTGTGCGTCACGGCGGGGCCCGACCACGAACCAGTCGTGAAAACTTATAATTATTTTGCGAAAAAATACCACCTCAGCCAGGAATCGAACCTGGATCTCCTGCTTATCGGGCAGGCATCTTACCCTTTCGACTACCGAGGCATGTGATGATATTTATCGCAAATAACGTGTTTAGAATAACACATCAACAATACAATGATACATATATATATATATATATATATATATATATATATATATATATATATATATATATATATATATATATTACAATATACATATATACATGTATTCTTTCGAATCCCCACGACCGGTACTCCAGAGAGATGATGGTCCTATTCTCTCGATGGATGCAGGTCGGACTGCAGCGGCGACACCCTCCAACGCCATTGGCAAATATACAAATAATCCTCCTGGAGCACGACAGGAGAGATTGCATCAAGCATGACTCGAGCCCCCGAATGAGGAACTTCATGGTCAATTAGGACCATTGGAACGAAAGTATGTGAGTTTTCTCGGTGACGACACAGATAAAGCGATCGATAATGTGTATAGTGTTTATTTTGACAAAAGTGGTACGATGCTTGGTGACAAAAAGTTTGACGTTGACAAAAAATGATTTCATAATCATAGACAATGTGAGATACAATGGTACACTAGAATTATACGAATTGATCTTCAAAATACAATGAGGCTATATTTACCGAAGATGCAAACAAACTTATAAAAATATATTAACAACGAATGCTCATAGACGTGGCCACAACGCCTATAATCTCATCATGGGCAACAAGGGATACAAATACATTAACATCATCGCTCCACTCGTATCTACATATAAAAGAAGCGATAAAAAGGGTGCAGGGGCAATATACTAGCCATGAAGTTAAATGACAATAAGATTACTTGCATTGGGACGATCCCAACGAACTGGTGGATCGATTTCCATCGTGGATCCGTCGTAGATTGCTCGACGCTTCGCGAGCTGGTTACAACGCTCACGACAACAAGATGCTGTCGGTCGAGGAACTTCGCGAAGCCGGTATTATTATAAATTAATCGCCGAAACGAGTCAGTGAATTGGTGTCAATGGAAAAGAAAACAATTTTTAATCGTATATCTTACTTATACATATTATTATTAATATCGTCGAAACATGAGATCGTCAAAATCCGATGTGAAAAAAATGTTAATTCCGTGAGATGACAACTTGAAGAATTGCACACTGCAGCGAGAAGAAATTTTCCACGAAGACGTGTTATAATTCGGGGATACGACGATCTGTGGCAGGCTGATATCAAGATGCGTCGGTACTTGAGTTTTAACAGAGGTCATCATTACATACTTACCGTTATCGATGCGTTCAGCAAGTACGCCTGGGCCATACTATTTAACAGCAAGGTCGGAAACGAGATCGCTAACGTTATCGCTAAAATAATTCAAGAGAGCTGAAGCTCGAGAAACTTGCAAACGAATATGGAGAAGGAATTTTACAAGGTGCCGAGGTGCAGAAACTCTTGAAAAAGCACAACGTTAATCATTATTCCACGTATATGGTGTTGAAGGCATCGATCGTCGAATGATTCAATCGCACGCTTAACAACGACATGTAGAAGATGTTTACACTCAAGTGGCACTTACAAGTGGGTCGACGTGCTATCGCATCTGGTATCAGATTACAACGCGCGCAAACATCACACTATCGGCATGCGACCCGTTGATGTAGCTCCCGCGATCGCCAAAAGACTCTTGGACACGATGTACAGTGATAAAGATCGCAGGTCCAACAAAATTCAAAGTAGGCGATTCGTTACGCGTAAGCAAGTACAAGACAGTTTTCGAAAAACTGAGTCGGAGA
>NW_011933388.1:27602-38259 GCF_000187915.1 Pogonomyrmex barbatus | reverse complement strand
TAAAAAGTTTCACGCTTCAATCATAACGCAATTTCTTTGTCATCGATGAGTTGATCGAACGTTACATTGAAAAAAATGTATAGGATCGTTGGAATATTAAGTAATCATCAATGTAATAGCGGGGAAAAGGAATAAAAGAAAATATATGTTATATATGTTTATTTAAGATTATCTGCCCACCAATTAAACAATTTAAATACATTTTGTAATTGGTATAATGATATCCACATCGTATAGAATTATCAGCATCTAGATTATTTAAAGAATTTACGTCTTCGTAATCCGCATCCAGGGTTTCGATGTACACGCGCTCTCGCTCATCGTCCAGAAGCAAATTCCGCAATCATTTTCGTTTTTCGTGTCCCTTGACATATATGATAGCATCATCATCATCGTCGTCGTCGTTATCTTCTTTCGTACCATGCACAGCTTTCGTAATCAAACTCTTAGCTTCGTTGTACGGAATCGTTCCGTCGTTCCATCGCAGTCTATGATGATGACGTATCACCCAGCGTGCGCGAGATTTGTCGGCACTTGCCAGAAAATGCCACGGTATAGGGCTTGCGAAAATGTAATGAGAGAGAACGGTCCGTTCTTTGAAAGCAGCAAACTCTTTTACGACAAACTGTCCTTCAACGAGGAAACCTTGCAGGTCTACGAACGTTGGCACAGACATGACTATCGAGAAGAAGACTGCGATTGATTTCGATGTATAGATTTTATTATCTCTCATATATCAGCGATGCTCTTAGGTGATCTTGCGTACAACATTGGTCAACGGGTTGTACTGAACCACGCGATCGTGTATAATGAGACAGTACGTGGTGATATTCATCGGTACGTTCTCCTTAGTCTCAAATTCCAATCTCACATCCACGGTTGCGCTCTTGACTGATTCGTTTTGTCGAGAACAATCGATGATTACGAATGGACCGTAACATAGAAAAGACGTAAGGGTAAGACTTGGTTCGAGATACTCGTATTCGTAGTAGTTCTTGCAGAAACGCGCATACGTTTCGTACAACACAGATCATCTGTTTTTTCCGAAATCCAGATTCATATCGTCATACGGATAACATTCTGAGTTCAGATAGAGTTTCACATTGGTCAAGTTGCAGTCATCGAATCGGCTTCTCCAGCTGAGTATCCTCGGCCATGATGTTCTTTCGGCCTGTTTGCAAAGCGAAGATGACATATCGTGGCTTCTCCAGCTGAGTAGCGGTCTTGATGGCCCACGAATGCTTGGTTGTACGCTGTAACAGCGGAAACTCGTACAGATCCCACGAGCGAAAAGCCATGCTCAAGTATCGTCCGCTCTCCAAAGTGCGCAGCATCGATAGTTTTGTTATCTCGTTCAATAACACGTGCGGCATTCGCCATTGTATCTTGAATAAGTCGATCACGGGATCCAATGCCGAATTTCCCATCAGGCAATTGTTGTCGTTGCGCGATCGTATTAAGATCAACTCGTGACGAGCAGTGATTACCACGCGTCTGTAATCCTCGCAGAATCCCAACAGTACGTAGAGAGGTACGCAAAAGTTAAAATATCCATCCGCATTGGTACGCGCATCCCAGCCAGCATTTCTCAGAATCACACTTCTCTCGGATGACGTCGTTACGTAGTATTTGAGTGGGCTAGTTATGCCCACGTTTCTGTTACGATCAATCTCCATGCCATCGAGCTCGTATCAAATCTCATCGAATATGAACGCCACAAAATTATTTCCCAACATCACATCAGATCTGTCGACAATATTTTTCTTCATTAATTTTCCCTTGATATATAGAAAGCTTTCGTACGGCAATGTGTACAGATCCTGTTGCTGTATGGGTATTCTTATCTCATCACTGTACCCAAACGTTGTATTGGCGAACGGGTTATACGTATGAATTTCAATCTTGACGATGCGATCGTCGAAAATTGGCTCGTCTTCGATGTTTAGGATGTCAGTTATCTCACAAGTTGCGCACCGCGAATCCTAAAGCTTGTAAAAATTTAACGTTCGATGCGTTGAGTTTCTTTCTCTTTTTGATGCAACCGGATGAGCGAGTATTGTCGATTGGTGTTTTCTTTATAAAAGATGCGTTATTTCTCTGCGCGTACTTCGCTTTGTTCAACACGAGCATCCCAAATGTCGCGCTCGCGTTATCGCTGTCGCCATCGTACGTGCAATCTGATAGTGATTTCTTCTCCTCTGAAATCGAGCAATCGTCCGTTCTGATCAACAATGCGTATCGTTAGCTCCGTAATACTCCGTACGATGACTGGCAAGTAAATGATTTGCATCGGCCTTTCCGATATCTTATATCTTGGTGACACGCTCGGCGAAAATTCATGTATCGTGTGCACACTTTTGTCGTTGCTATACGCGCCCGCGGTGATGTTGCACTCTACACGGATAATGTTTACATTCATTATGTTGATTGATATATCCGATTTATACCACTTTCGCGGTTGCAATATACGCTTCGACGAGAAACCAAGCAGCGATCCAATGTTATTGGGCTTGTTAAAGTTTATTCTGTAGGCGCATTTAATCTCACACCTCGTGTTGTAATTTGCGCGGAGCACCAATCTCATCATCGCTGCGCGCGGTTACCGGCGTTACCATCGGATGTGTCACGTCGCGGATGTTTTCGTAAAATCTCACGTTTCAAAAATTCATTTATGGCTTGCAGTTCGTACGACCCCTCGGGAATCGTAATTTCTGCGTCGTCTTTGTCAAAATAAAATTTGTTGTTCGAAATGTTTACATTCGGTATCGTGTGATAAGTCTCCAAAATTGTTAGACCAAACTCGTAGTCATCGTTGTTTAAATCTATGGCTGGAAAGTAGTTTGCCGCGAGAACGCTGCTCTTCCCGCTTAACGTAAGTGTCAGCGACATGATGGAAAAGCGTTCAATACTGAAACGTCGCGACATTTTGTCAGACTTTATAAATTCATGCGCGTCGTTTGGAGAAATCACAAACACAGCTGTCCGCAGACGCTCTGATCGTACATCTGATAGGACGTTCAATTATACTCTATCATAATATTATCTCCGAAATATCGTACCAGTTCCTTCGGCGGTCGAAGATTACCGAAACTGTCGAAATATATAACACGATCGTTTCTCTTTGCGTATGCTACCCAATGAGTGCCGGGACCCATCGTGTCATCCAGATTTACGATACTGCTCTTTTTTCGACGCGCGCCGTTAATCGGTAATGCGTCACGCATGAAAACGCCTCTGAAGTATGGTACGTGCATACGCTTTGCCAGCTGGTCCAATTGTACGTTGGTAGTTACACCCGTATTTTTATTGTCTCTTTGACTATTTTTTTTTCTTTTTTCTTTTGTCGCTGTTACACCTGGTCCGTCTTTGTACGGAGCGAGATATAGTCCCCGTCCGTATTTGTACGGAGCGAGATACAATCCCTATCCGCGCGTTTCCATTGCGCGATTGTGACGTTGTAGTTCCTCGAGCTGACGTTGTATGGCTTTCTTGTCGTTTATCGCTTTCGCCACGCTGGCCACGCTCCGCCAATCATGGAACCGAGCGCGCCCCACATTGGCAGAATTGGTAATATGCCGCCTCATTTCGCCATTGGAAATATTCGTTTTTTTTTTATTTGGCTTTTTCCTTGTTTTCGCTTTCATACCCATGCCGATCTTGATTTTGGCTTTCATCGTTGCCCAAACAGCTGTAGCGGCAGCTTTTTCGCCCAAATTCTCTTGCAATGACGCGTCCTAGGGCTTTATCGGCGAGTATCTTATCCGCCGCGTGTCTATCGGTGAGATCGTTGCTCCGAGAATACGCAATGTCGTGTTCACGGCACGCCGCGTCTAGTGGATTTATGCCCGTTTCATCTCTGGCTAATCGCTTTTTCAACCGAGTACCCGGAACCGCAAAACTGATAGCCGGGAATATGTAACTCGAAAGGAAGCGCATTTATCGCTCGATTGAGCAGTCCTCCAACGCAGCCTTTGTTCATTGCTGCTGACATATGTTACAATCCTTTATCTTCGGTGCGGGACCGTCTATATGCGTTGCCACGATTGATTATAATACTCGACGCAGCGACGATAGATTTGAACCTCCAAATTCGCCTTTATATGCTCCAGAAGTTTGTCTCACACGTGGTCGATATAGTCGCCACATATGCGTAACAATATGATCTTCGGTATATGTTGCAACTGTTCAGCGCGCAAATCCCAAATATCAAATAGATGCGATAGCGCGAGATACATTTTTGCTACTGAGCGAATCGCGGTTTCGCGAGCCTATAAATAGGCGTTCAATCAAAGCCTAGATAACGCAGTGTGAACATGAAATTCGTGCGGCACCCGCAGACGATACACGTCGTGAACTACGACGAGAAAGCGCAAATGATGGGAGACATCGCGACGAAGCGCAAGCATGGTGAAATACTACCGAGTACTATACGCGCCATTATTTGCGGTCCACCGAATTGCGATAAAACCAACTTTCTCATAAGTTTGCTCGAGAGTCCGCACGATGTACGTTTCGAGAACGTGTACATGTATTCGAAGTCATTGCAACAACCAATATCGATATCTCGAAACTTTGTTGGCATCGATCGACGAAATCGGCTATTTTACGTTTTCCAACAACAGTGACGTTATTCCACCGAGCGAGGCACGTCCCAATTCGATCTTCGTCTTCGACGATATTGCATGTGATAAGCAAGATGTGATGAGAGAGTATTTCTCGATGGGTCGCCACTCGAATGTCGACTGCTTCTATCTCTGTCAGACGTATGCGAAGATACCTAAACATCTGATACGCGACAATGCGAACTTGCTGATTTTATTTAAACAGGATGGTACCAACTTGAAACATATTTATAACGATCACGTGAATACTGACATGTCGTATGAATTCTGTGCGTTATGCCGCGATTGTTGGCGGCGCGAGTATGGATTCCTAGTAATAGACAAAGACAACTCCGCTTGTCAACAGGCGATACAGAAAAGAATTTAACACGTTCGCGGTACCATAATGTGGTTAGTCGATGTTGATACGTCAATTAGGCAACATGAATAATATCAAAGATCGAGAAAATAGCAAAACAGATTGCGAAAACGAGCGATTCGATTCGCAAAAAATATCGCGCTTTGAAAACTGGTAAAATAAATAAAGATGTAGCATTGGAGAGACACTTCAAACCCATCGTCGAACCTCTAAAACAGATTGTCGAGGAAACACATCCAATTAAAATGTAGCCAATGTTGCAAAGGATATCAGTATTAAGAAAAAAAGAAACGTGAAGACAGCGATGACGATGACGATACTATTACTACTACTAACAGGGATTCGTATTGGACGGATGTTGGATGGTTGAAATTATCGCCGCAATCTAAAAAGCGTACAAAACAATTGAATACCGCGTCAGATTCATTCACGTTCGATTCGATAGAACCATCGATAGAACCATCGATAGAACCATCAAAAGAACTACCGAAAATACCGCTATTCATGCGAAATGAAAATATTTTGGAAACAAAAGACGTTAGTGAACCGTCACTCGAAACAATCATCAAACAGAATCTGCAAACGCATGGAAGTCGTGAGACGCTTCATGGTCAGCTAGGACCATTGGGATGAAAGTACGTGGGCCTTCTTCTCGGTGACGACATAGATAAAGCGATCGATAATGTGTACGGTATCTATTTTGACAAAAGTGATACAATACTCGGTGACAAAATGTTTGACGTTGACAAAAATGACTCCATAATCATAGACAATGTGAGATACAATAGTACACCAGGATTATACGAATTGATCTTCAAGAGACTTCCCGATGAAGCTATATTTACCGAAGATGACAAACAAACGTATAAAAGTATACTATTAACAACGAATGCTCATAGACGTGGTCATAGCGCCCATAATCCCATCATGGGCAACAAGGGATACAAGTACATTAATATCGCTCCGCTCGTATCTACATATAAAAGAAGCAGTAAAAAGAGTGCAGACATGAATAATATACCATCCACCATGAAGTTAAATGACAACAAGATCGATTACGTGCATTGGGATGATCCCAACGAACTGGTGGATCGACTTCGATTACTCGACGCTTCGCACCGAGCTAGTCACAACGCTCACGACAACGAGATGCTATCGATCATCGAGGAACTTTGCGAAACTGGCATTATTATTATAAATTAAATCGCGTGTCGACGAAACGAGCAAGTCGATTGACGTTAGTGAGGAAAAAAACTTTAATTGTAATATATCTTATTTACACGCATTAATATCAAACATCATCGAAACATGAGATCGTCAAAATCCGATGGAAGTGAAAAAAATATTAACTCCGTAAGGCGACGACTCGTCGAGGAATTGCACGCTCCAGCCAGAAGAAATTTTCCACGAAGACGTGTCATAATCGGGGATACGACGATCTGTGGCAAGCTGATATCGTCGAGATGCGCCCATATTCGAATTCAACAGAGGTCATCATTACATACTCACCGTTATCGATGCGTTGAGCAAATATGCCTGGGCCGTACCGCTCAAGAGCAGGATCGGAAGCGAGACGGCTAACGCTATCGCCGAGATAATTCGAGAGAGCGGAAGATGCCCGAGAAATTTGCAAACGGATATGGGGAAGGAGTTTTACAATGCCGATGTGCAGAAACTCTTGAAAAAACATAGCGTTAATCATTATTCCACGTATTCGATGTTGAAGGCATCGATCGTCGAACGGTTCAATTACACACTTAAAAACGACATGTGGAAGATGTTTACACTTAATGGTACTTACAAGTGGGTCGACGCGCTGCCGCGTCTCGTGTTAGATTACAACACGCGCAAACATCGTACTATTGGCATGCGACCCATTGACATAACTCCCGCGATCGCTAAAAAACTCTTGGCCACGGTGTACAGCGTGATAAAGATCGCAGGTCCAGCAAAATTCAAAGTAGGCGAATCGGTACGCGTGAGCAAGTACAAGACAGTTTTCGAAAAAGGTTGCACGCCAAATTGGACCACCGAGATGTTTAAGATCGTTAAAGTGCAGCGTCTAATCCCGTAACCTATCTACTCGAAGACTATCGCGGAGAATTCGTTGCTGGAGCGTTCTACGAGTACGAGTTGCATCGTGCGACTCATCCGGACGTGTATCTCGTGGAGAAAGTACTGCGTAGGAAAAGAGATAAGGTTTACGTCAAGTGGCTAGGATTCGATGGGTCACATAATTCTTGGATACACAAAAATAATGTGATTTAATTCATTTATTGTAAACAAATATAAAAATATTTATATAAAAAATTTTAAATTCATTCATTTTATTGTAAAAACAAATAAAAAATATTTATATAAAAATATATACAATAAGTCTTATTTTTTCTTCCATTACATTTTCATAAAGAAACTATACAGATGGACTAACTACGATGAACTTAAGATAATATATAAAATGTATAAAACTACGGGAAATACGTATATATGTACATATAAACTACAAGTACATATAAACTATAAGAAATACATATGTATATGCATACGTACATATGTGCATAAACTACAAGTATGTATATATATACGTACACACGTACATAAATACATACGTACATACATACATACATACATATGTACATAAACTACAAGTATGTATATACATATGTACATATGTACATATGTATATGCATACATACATATATACGTACGTACATTACATACTGTACATATGTACATATGTACATATGTACATATATATGTATAAAACTATATAAAAAAAAATACATGTAAATTACAAAGGTATTCGCCAATGTCCTCATGGTAACGTTTCCATCGAATCCGGTATGATGTATCGTTTGTCATCGTATGAACTTAGAGCAATTTTTGACTCGGATACCGTATATATTTGGTGTAACTTGGATCTTATACATGACTGGCGACGAGTCATTTCGATCTCTTCATTCAAACACTGTGTATAATCATCGAACGTTATTGTTCGCGCTACGATGTTATTCTTTACACCTTTCGCCTTTTTGGTGTCCTTTTTACCATCCACTCTCATCGCATACATTTTTGCTCTGAGTCCGACAAATTTCGTCATAATCGCACCGTTATTTTCGTTTTTCATTAGGCCGGGTATTTTTTTATTCACGAGACATACCATATGCGTTATCCGTCGGATAATCGCTCGTATCGAATCTAGCGATATCGCGTTTCATCGTCGTACACATCATCGCATTCAATGTGATATACAAGACTGTCTGTGTCGGTGTACATGATTTTACATTTGTCGCGATACAACGGTAACATATATTCGTGGTGAAATTCATACAAGCAGATTTTTGATATCTCGAGTATATACATACCCACATAAATCGGCTTGTTGAATTTTACCTCGAGTTTACGCAGTTCGACGGCGATTAAATTTTCCGCAAAGACGCTGCGGCTGTGGAAATTTGGTTTCGCGATCATTGCCTCCGCACCGTATCGTCCGTCCCATTTCGTTATCAATTTTACATCCACGTGATTCCGGACATTTTCCATCGTTTTACCGAATACCGCATTGTTCATTAATTTGTATAAATTTTTTTCGAAATCGTTTTTTGCGCACATTCTAAGCTGTGTATTAAGTTCGATGTAATCGCGGAGCCAGGTGGATTGAGCGAATTGTAGTACGCGGTGTATCTTTGCGATACGAAGACCGTGGCGCGTACATTGCTGCAGGTTACGATAATGGATGACATATCGCTTTTTGTCATATAGCGTCACGAGAAATTTATTCTGCCGCGTGCCGGGTGGTTTATTGTGCGTCGGACAGAAAGGTAAGTCAGTGTGTCGGTTGTGCAGATGATGCGGATACTCGAGATCGACCTCGAGAATATAACCCGTACGCAAATCCGGAGCGATCGCGCTCGCGTCAAAGTTCGCGATGTCTTCAACCCATTGAAATTTGGTATAGGGCAGCGGTTGACACATCGCCCATCCGTATAAATTGTTCACGTCGTAGTACATCAAATACGACGTCGGTTTCGACGGGTCGTACGAACGCATGTACTTGTTATTGGCCTGCGTGTATCTGTTGAAACATTAATTGAGGCCGCCGCGTATACCGCGCTCGCTAAACATAACCATATCGATGTCGGTGAGCAACTCAAATTTTACACGCGTATGTTTCAGCATGGCGTCCCACGTGAAACCTGGCAATGTGTAATGAGCGGGATCGAGACTGTAACTTTTGATACAACTTTCAGGGAAATTTTCAAAAACGTCGGCCAATAACAAGACATCAGTCTTCAAATATAGATCGCTATATTCGCCTAAGGTTTCAATAGAGAACCGCTGCCAGATGTTCATGGCGTACGCGTAATCATTCTCCGACACTATGTTACCGGTCAACGAGCTATAAAATGATTCGCGCGATGGTAGGTGCGTGTCCTGCAACTTGTCCGCGCGATCCACGTATTCATAAAGAAAGACACCTTTACGCGTCAACAAATCAAAATCCTCGTTCGATAACATGGAAATTCGAAATGTAAAATTTTCAATTTCTCTCTACTTAAAAAAAATGTCAATTTATCGAGACTGGTACTCAAAAATTTGTATCAATCGATGAATCGTAATTGTACACAATTTTGCGAATCTGATCTATCTTTGACATGTTTAGTGAATGAAATGTATTTTTCCTTTGTTATCGGCAGCACGTCAATTTTGCCTTCGTACGCCATAGCTATTTCTGTGATAACAAAGTGCGCGTCATAACCGGATAAATTGTGAAAGATTACAGGAATGCAATATGATTTTTTATAATTTAGATTGCAATTCGAATGTGCGGGTCCGCGGTAACGACGGGTCCTGGTAAGGTGGCAATGATCACGTACCCGCGTGTCGTCCGACGCAAATGATTTCTCACAAATGTGACGCGTCGCGCTACGGTATGTCTCCCACTGATCTCTCGATAATGTTTCCATAGGGACATTCGCGGATAACAAAATTTTTATTTGATGCGCCAAATTTTCGAGTTGCCGAACGAACCATGCAACACAGTCTTCGCCGCGACGAAATTGATACGCCGATAACGCATCGTCGTACGAGCATCGCACATAATATCCTACGCTAAATACCTTGTACTGTTGATATGTGTACGACGTGTTTTCTCTTTCCGACTCCAGTATGCACTCCTTCGCAGTATGCACTCAAGATCTGCATAGACGATGAATGGAAGTTCTTCTTTGTTGCAGTAGTTCTTGAAGTCGAGCCACTTGTCGTCCTCATTCGGCAGTCGGATGGCGCAATCATTCATCCGTTCGCAATCCATCCGTATGCGATTCCAATTTCTCGGACGAATTAAAATAATGTAAACATCTGCAAACGGAAAAGATGATTTTTTAGTATTTTTAGCATTTAAATTAACAATTATAAAATATTTTACATTGTGGCGGTCACTGCCACTCCGACCCATCAACAAGCGCGCCGGCGCGCGCCGCGAGATGGCCAATCGCTCGAACATCCACTCGCGCGCGGAATTCGTTCCCGCCGCTATATAAGAGCGGCCGGCACCACCGCTCAACATTACCCCCTCAGTGCGCACTGGAGCCCGCGCACGGCTTAAGCAAGCACTGAGGACCGATCGCTTGCGGTCATTATACGGCCCTTTTGTAAGGCCGGCGTTACCGACCAC
>NW_011933388.1:12730-24939 GCF_000187915.1 Pogonomyrmex barbatus | reverse complement strand
TTTCGAATTTGTTTAGGTACATTATTTTCATTAAATAACGGATTTTTCGAAATTGTTTGAAATTAACTCGTTGCGACATGTACATTTGTTTATAGCAGCCGGATTATTGGCGCTTCTCTTAACATGCTGTGACACGTACAGTCATCAATATTTTTTCTAAATCATCATTATAAATCTTCCAAATAGCAATTTGTTTAGGTACATAGCAGTTGGAATATCGGCGCTTTTTTTTCCTTTTTTTTCCTACGTCAATTTCTACAAAAAATATCTTTTCTAGCAGCTCTTCCTAGACAAAAAAAGACCCCCTCCCCCCTTCCCCCTCAAAAGTACATTCCAAAGGATCATCGACAAAGCATTCCCTCTTCCCCGTGCCTACCAGTTACTCCCTCTCCTTTACCCCCGCGTCCCCGAGTTAACCCGCACCCCGCTCGGAGCTCCTGGGTTAGAACCGGCCTAGTATCACTACTCGCGTATTATATTATGATACAAATTCTTGTATATATACGAGCAGCGGTGATCCCAACGAGTACGAATCGCGTACAGATAATTTTTTGGGTGATATGATTGACGAACTCGAGAGTAACGGATGTAATAGCTTTATCGAAGCGTTTGTATCTGACGGACCGAAATTTTACGCATACGTATACCGGACGGACGCAAATATGAAACATGTAAGATAAAGGGGATTAAATTTTGAAAACTCGCGGTTGCTTAATTTTAACAGTATTTATAATTTATTATTAAATAGGGAAAGAGAGGAGAGAGAAGAAATAAATCTGCGATTTAAAGTAATTCGTCGCACCGCTTTTCACGAGATAATAACGCGAAACGAAGTAAAAATATGTGCTCCAGTTTTATTAAAACGCAGATTTATCGACAATCGTCTTTCTTATCCGTACGGTTTTACGTGATATAATATTTTACTTAAAATTAAGTTAGGTTAAGGCCCGGATTTTCGCCGTCTTCGTGCAAATGTAAATATGTATATATCAAATAAATATATTTGTAAAAATTAAGTTTATTCTATTTTTATTTAGTTATTAAATTTAAGAGAAAAATGTAATTCGAGAAAAATATTTAATATTCGAAATTTCGATTAGAAAATGTTTTGTAAAATTAAAAATGTAAATTTGTCTTTAGTTTTAGTTATTAAGAGAAAATGTAATAAAAATATTTATTTTTCTAATTGTAAGAAAAAGTATAATAATAAACCTTTTGTAAAATTAAATTTTTTAAACTTCCAATTTTACTATAACTTTCTTTTAAAATTAATTTTTTATACAAAAAAATTTTAGAATTTTCAATAGAGAATCGCGTTAAAATATTTTGTAAAAAAAAAATAATAAATTTTTACATCCGCCAGTAAATATTCAATCACTTTTTTCCGCGAGCAAATTTCTTCGGCTTGAATTAGTTTTCGAGGAGCACTGCGTTAGCGTCGGTGCTCTCGCGGTGGACGCACGAACGTACGAGCAAAGTTTGTCGCGCTTGAGTACGAGCTCGTTACGCGAAGATGCTAGCGCGAGCATACCTCTGCCGCAGAAGGGCCCTTCTGTGAGTAAGTTAATCTCATTCTGAGAAAAAATCAAGAATCTCAAATGTCCAATTCCATTGTTTATTAAATTAAGTATGACGCGTAAGACGTTCATTTCACGAAATGGATGTATGCTGGAAACATCCGTGGACGTCGATTATGCGGACCGACGGGATGCGGGAAAATAATCTTTGTAAAGAGATTTCTTCGTCATTTACCCGTTATGTCAGATGTTCATTTTGAGAAAATTTTGTTTTATTATGCCGAGTGACAGGATGTTTATCAGCAGCTTCAATACGAAACTTGAGATTCCGCAATAGAATTTCACGAGGGATTACACGTCCGGAAGATTATTCTAACGATCCATCCCATCCGAAATTGAGAATAATTGATCTTATGAGAGAATCGTCCTCGAGCGAAGCGATCGTAGATCTGTTTACCAAGGGAAGTCATCATAAGAATCTCAGCGTAATTCTTATCATGCAAAATCTTTCATCAGGGGCGTCGACAACGCGATATATAGTATCTCTCAACGCGAATTACTTTGTGGTTTTCAAAAATCCACGAGATCGCGCGCAAATTCGTCATCTCGCTCGTCAAGTCTATCCGAACGATTCAAAATTCCTCGAGGAAGCGAAATCACGACGCCACATCTCAACCTCACGGATATTTATTGCTCGATCTGAAACAATCGACTCCCAACGAATATCGTTTTTGCACGTGCATATTTCCCGATGATACAGCGAACTACGTATCGCGCAGATCCTTTTCCCGAAGTTTCGTATAAAAGTATCGTACTCGCATTCTCTCATGACAGTCGCGCAACTTCCTCGTGCGAAAAAGAGAACGTCTTCGGTTAATGCGAGAAAAATCGCAGAACGTTCGATCGGTAAGAAAAATATCTATTTTCTCAAAACGCTGTGCTTATTTGAATAAAAATCAGAGCGTCTCTTTCTTACGCCAGGCGGATAAAAAATTCATTCGTTGCGAGTGCGTTTTCAATACTCTCAAGAGTAACGTTTCGCTCGAACGCGCTGAAAAAAGTCAAAGTATAATAATCAAAGTATAATAATTAGAGTGAAAGTAATAAAGTCTGATCCACGTATCAATTATCGCGTTGGACTGTTATTGCCTTTTTAATTTTAAATAAATATATCTCTTACTTTAAATAATACAAACCGCTCGAAGACAAAGTATTAGCAGTAGTAATACTTAGTAATATTTATTTTAATCTCATGCTTATAATTCACAATTAATTCTAAAAGTACTGTATTATATCAAATAGAGGATATAAACGTAAAGTAATGACTACCTCTATGCAATAATTATGCTTTTCTCCTTTTCTTTTTGTTTTTTACATGTTTTGATCATTTATTTCTCATGAAGGACTACTTTAAAGCAATCTCTTCTAAAAATATCTAACAATAAGTATATCCTTAACTCTTCAATACAATATTGTCGCGCTCACGGCGGATTCATTCGCGTTATACTCGCGCCAAGGAAGGAAGAGAAAGAGAGTTTAGGAAATGTGGGAACACACTTTATTAAACACAAAAGCACGGGAGCTAACAAGAGCTTTCTACAATTCAATATAAATTCATCGCGATACGACTTAAACTCGCGCGCCGTCGACTTTTTCTAACAATAATAATGCTTCACAACCACTTGACGACCGCGTTGGCAAGGAACGATCTTCAGGTTGGAAATCGATATGAGGGTAGTATCGAGAGAAACACCGCTCGGTTGTAACAATATAATAAAATATATTGCATAAAAATAAAATAATTTATATGTAACAGTAAAGTATCAGCTTTATTTATATTAATTTGCATATTTGTAAAATTTGTTTTGCTATTATTGATAATGTTTATCAGTAACTTGAATAATCTAAATATGAATCACTTTGAACTTCGTATTTAATTTGCAAATTTTTAACTGATATAGCTGATACTGAACGAACGTGAAACGCCATCGTTACATACAAATATGTATAAATATGCGCATATAATTAAATATATTTAAATAAGTAAATATTATATTTTAGAATTTATTTTTTATATTATCGCTTATATAGATTGGAAAGTCGAGATGCCATATTTCTTCAAAATAAAAACAATAACCAACTAATTGTTTAAATATTTAAATTATAACTCGCTTCCAGCGAAAATTTTTGTTAAATGAGTTAGCTGCAAAAGTATTAACGAAAGAAAAAATATATAATTAACACCGCAAGCAAGTGCAGGTATATTTTAAAAATGCATGCGGGTGAAACATTTTAAGAACATTGCAAAAAGATTCTTTTGATAAAAAATTCGCGCGCGTAACACCTGATTATTGAGTCTTTCGTATTATGTACCATTGACCTCAACGTGAAGCGCTTCATACTCAGAGGTTTTCAGGGAACCAAAAATGTTGACACGATGAAAAAATCCCTTTCGGTACGAAGCGAATACAAAAGCCAGAAAGTTCGGTTCCAAGCTTAATTTCTCATAAATTAGAAATTGTTAGCCAGTTCTTTGTTAAGGTACTTAAATCATTGATTGAATGGAACTCAACAAAAAAATAGATAATTTAATTGACGGAAAAGTTCGATTTGAAGACAAAATCAATTAACGCACTAAATTTTAAAAAAAGGATATCAGTATATCATGCGCATTTATATATAAAGAAAGAAGAAAGTTTGAGAAAAAAAAGATATGAGGAAAAAGAATTAAAAACTTTGTAATCATAGAACTTTTCAATTCTCTTTACCAAGATTATTTTTATTCAATACAAAAAAACTTTATGTGATCTAATAATTAAACGAATAAAAAAAGATCGTTCCCGGGAAAAAAAAATTTATATCTAATTATATATAATTATATCATACCAGCTATAATTATATATAATTATATATAAGATCTAATATTACAAATATATGCAATTATATCAAAATATTTATAATTCCATATCAAATTATATAAAATTATATTGAAATTTTTTGGGTGTAAAAAGTTTATATCTAATTATATACAATTATATTAAAATATTAATAATTCTACGTACAATTATGTAAAATTATATTGAAATTTTTTCGAAGAAGTTTATAAGTGGGTAGTCATGGCCCGTCAAAATAAACCCTCACTACTTTCCTACTGGCGCCAGGGGCGTGGCTTCCGCTATCAAAAACTGTCAGTCACGTGAAAATGGAGCGTTCTGATCAGTGGACGTGGCAGATGATAATTAGGTAATTAGTGGGAGCGTTCCGATTGGCTGCTCCCATAGCTGCCCGGCGCGTAATTGGTTCTGCCCATAGTGCCCCATGTGTGTGATTGGTTGTAGAAATGCCAGATGAAAAAGTAGAGGAAGGGGGAGAAAGTGGGACCGCTTAGGTTCGAAAACAAAATGGCGTCTGTAAAAAAGAAAGATGGCGGATGTGTGAAAGGAATATACTTGACGAGAATGGAATGCGATTTTTATGACACGAGGGATGAAACGAGGAGAAATTAATTTTTGTGGGTTTTTATTATGTATATATGGGATATACGACAAATCACGTCTTCTTAAGACGAAAGGTTTTTCGGCGCCTCATAGCTAGTGAATTTAAATAAATTTCTCGAGTCGTTTGACATTTTTTGTGGAGGAAATGTATAAACGTTTTGAAGACAAGAGATTTTCGGAGTGTAATAACCGTTAGAGTTATTTACCGAGTCGTATGGTATTTGGGGGAGAGAAACAGGAACGGACAGGTTCGTACTAGAAGTTTTTGAGGACGACGAACTTGGAGTTATACCAGGCTTTTATGCTATGACAAACACGCGGGCTGAAAAAATTTTCTAGACATTTCTAGCTTGAAGTAACTGTAATTAATTTGTAAAAGTGTGATGATTTTATGAAGTTATATTTTACGTTAGAGTAAGGAGAGGGAATGAGAATAAAATATATATTGCTTGCAAAAAGTCGATATTGAATTAAATTTTCGCGATGTCGAATGACATTTTGAAAGAACACGAACGGACAGGTTTTCTAGATGTAAAACTCTAGATTTTTCTAACATTTGGAGATTATTTTTTTTAATTCTACGGCAAACAAATGAAAAATATCTGAAAAATGATTAGATATTTCTAGCTTGGAGTTATGTATCTAAAATTGATTTTAGGTCGGCGGGAAAGAAAAATAAGATGGACAAAGACTGGAATTTGTTTAAAAAATTAAGTTTATTGTTATATCATTATACATATTATATCAATTCATAATAGTGTTTCTTTAATATTTAATTATTCTTAAAAGTACAAGTTTGTATATGACAACATGTTATATGAGACTTTTCGGATTTCCTTTTTCCATGAAGAAAGATTTTACGAAATAATTGTACGATTAGCCTATCATTATCTTCGTAATCTTCGCTAAATATTTTGAGAAACTGTTTAAGCTTATAACCGCGAGACAAATAATAAAGAAATACGCAGCAATATTGTCCGCAGGTCTGAGAAAATGTGCCTTGTAATGATGTTCCATTTATGAGTAGTAGAGTTTCGTCGGAGTCGTAGATTGAATCTAGAATCCAAGAGCGGTAGTCCATAACTATCGAAATACGTGCCTTCTTCATGCTTCTCTATGTAGAAAGCAATCCAGTGTTGTCCAGAATGATCGTGATTATTGGTGTTCGCGATGATGGCCGTCGACTTCGTCCACACCCTCGGGATTATGTCGGCAGGATACTCGCATGTACGACATTGAGATAATGCAATGCTCGTAAGATTTCGAGCGAATTCATCTTTCGCAGAGAGGAATGATGTTTGAGTTGTTTCCTGGCTCGTCGGTGTCGTTATATTTTTATCCTCTTGCGAGGATTGTACGGTAGGAGCTTCCTTTTTTTCATGCGTGAGTTTCGCGTGATCTTCTTTCTCCGTTTTTATTTTTCCGCTTGTTTTACCTCGCTTGTTGTGTTTCTAATTTCTTATTTTCCCACGTAACGAGATTCGGGAAATTTCGTTTTATCATAAAACCCGTTTCTGTATCGCTGTCATCGGAGCTTTCATCGGTAAAGAATTATCGCTGCTTATGTCGCAGTTCCCTCCTTGCATTCAGTATCTCAATTTGCATACATAACGCGCAATGAAATTTGTCGGACTTTCGATGAAACCCGTGATGACTGCAGCGTAATTCATGCTCTTCGCTTTCTGACAGGTTTTTAAATGCGGGAGAGATTCCTTCTAGATTATATATGTTTCTTGCGAGTGTGTTTTGTAATGTACTTTCTCTCGACCTCTGGTGTATATGTAATGCGCTTGCTGTGCAATTTCACGTAGTCCATGAAAGGTTTGGAATTGGTTGTTCCGTCAAACCATTCGATTTCGTGGAAATTTCGAGAGCCAGTTGTTTTCTCGTCTGTATTTTTCGGGTAATTCGACAAACGGATATGGAGGCATCATAATGCAGTGACTTATGAATGCTTCATTAACGGCGACAACCGCCACTTCCTTCGATATAAACTTCCCCTCAGCGTCGCGGAAACCTTGTATATCGATAATTATATCCATGATGCTTAGAATGTACTTTCAATCTGTTTTGCCCGAAGTGACGACGTTTGCATCTCAAAGTAAAACTGTGATTATTTTTCGTTATGCTTTCGGAGAAATAGAAATGAAAAGTAGATAATGGTAGGAGGGGGAGAAATTCGAATATATCTTATCCACTAAAATCAATGATAATTTGACGCGAGGAATCGAATTTCTAACACATTATCGAACTCTGCGTAAACGCGTAAACGATACAATTAATCGTTGTCGTAATAGCTTTTTCAAATCGCACATCTAATCGTAAACTTCTATGTCTGACAAGATTCCAATTTCCCGCACAATTTGCAGATAGATCGGGAGTGAGATCGAAAGCGAAAAGCGTGAAACCTTTGGCATAATTTTCTCTGCTTATAGAATTCCCCTCGTTTAGAAAATGGATGTCGGTTCCCGAGAAGAGAGTGTTATAAACCTCGATGTAGAGCGGCTTTTGAGGAATTCTGTTGCAGTGGTCTGCTCAGAATTTGCATGCTATCAGCATATAACGAGAAGAAATTTATACCGTAATTTTTTAATTAAATGGATTTAGCTTTCTGTCATCATTAAACGCTTTATTATCGACGAATCCAACTATTACGAGCTTCGGAAGTTGTCCGAGTATCGCGTTATCAATCGATTCTTCTACCACTCCGGCGTGAATCGTGAATGTTTTAACTTCGACTCGCGTCAGAGGATACTTGGCGATTGTTTTACTCAACATTCTCGCATGTTCGAGCAACATTTATTTTTGCCCTTCTTATGAGCAAACTAGTATCTAGGATACGTATTTTCGACATTGAGTTGTCTTCCATGAGACAAAACGCATCTCTCCAGCGAACGAGCTCATTCTAACCTCCACTCCGTTAAATAAAAATTTATCCTGATTAAAGACGTCGCAATGGCCTCTTCTATAGATCTAGCGAATGTTTTCCTTGGATGTATCGAACGCATCTTACGAGAGCTTGATTGAGGTTGTCCAATTCTAATAGCGCGTCTATATAACCGGGTTCGTCCATGTCCCATCGACAAGAAGTCAGATGGGAAGTTTTTGCTGATGAAGAATAATTTAACAATGCTTCGATGTACGCGCGGTACGCGTAGGCGTTGTTTGGGGGTGATACGAGTTTTTGATTGAAGTACACGTTGATCTGGTTGAACATCGAATGTAATAGGTGATTTACAGGGCCTATTTTGTTTCCTTCTTCTGCCGATGTTTCAGGACCGGGTAAACTTTCCACTCGTATGCGAAGGCTTAGCATAGTATGTATGAGATCTAGATAATCTTCACCGTGTCCAGGTACGATGAATTCTATAGGTGCGTCGCGAGCGAGCTTAGCATAGTATGTATGAGATCTAGATAATCTTCACCGTGTCCAGGTACGATGAATTCTATAGGTGCGTCGCGAGCGAGGTTACCAGTTTGTAATAAATCCATTATGAACTCTCGATACTGGTTTGAGTAGGAGGTAAACTGAAAAGGTCGAGCTTGCTCTTTAAATACTCGTTTGAGTGAGTATGAAGAAAGGACATATTTCTCAAATTTACGAATCGCATTCACGTTGGTTAAGCGAATATATCGGCTACGGTGCGCTTTTTCCCGCTATTTCGTCAATGTTTCGTCAATGTTTGCCTTTTTATTTTTTCCCGCTTTCTTCCTCGATAATTTTTTTTTAATCGTTTTTTTCACGCCGATTTTCGATGATTTCTTTTTTTTACCGACTTGTCTGCGTTTACGAACCGAGCTTCTCCCAGATTTACCGGTGCGTGCGTTGTGCCCTTCGAAGGGAAATTGAGTCACTTGTATTTTCGCGGATATTTTCTATCTCGATCCCTTCATCAGGTTATTTATATTTTCCTTGGCTTTTCTCTTAAGATTTCCGCTCGATTCCTTGAGCCGCGTTTTGACTGCTTTGAAGAGAGTGTTTTCAACATCCTCTATCGCGCCAATTCCGGCGCGTAAAGCTTCTTTCCCAACTGCGCGCATTCCCGTGCTTAGATAAGGGAGTACTTTTCTAAATAATCCTCCGAGGAAACTTCCGATCTCATGACCACGCTGATAGGCTGAATCGACGAAAATTCGAGGAATTCTTCCTTCCCTATCTCCACCGTTCTGCATTTCGTAATACTCGTCGTATTCCATGAGGGATTAGTTTTTTCTCAAAGCTCTGTAGATTTTCTATCGCAAATGCTAATTAACTGACACGTCTAAAGTGTAATGTCAGCATTCCGGATACGAATAGTATTTTTTCTCCACGATGATCTTTTATATCTATTTCAATTTTACGAAATTTCGTTTGACGTAATGGAGTATATTGCAGAGTGGAGAAATATTTTACCAGATTCGTCCCGTACATGTAATTACAGCCGGGTATTTCGACTGGAACGATTCAAAGAAGCGGACTTTGCGTATCGCCAGTTATGTAAGGCTCGCAAATATCGCAATATATGTTTATCGCAATATATATACATTTTATCAGGAGTTCCGTGCCATAGGCTACAGGATTCTATAGTTCAGGAAGATATAACGCGTCCTCCATCACCGGTGATAAAATCGAGTTTGAAAAACGGAATTAAATTGTTGGAATTAGGTAACTTGTGATGGTAAAAAAGGCTGGCATCATTAGTGTTGATTTTCCCCAATATTTGAAAAATATTAACTGGCAGATTTATATAATGAACTCTCAGTTCTCGTTCGATGCTTATAAGGACATTACTATCAGAGCCTTTTTGTAGTTCGAAAGTAAAATGCGAACGTATATCGACGTATCTACACTCTCTATTAATCGCGTAGATCCTCTTTATTTTCATAAACACTTGGCCGTAAGTGTGATTCATTTCTTTCTTTAAACTTATCAGCATTCTTCTCATCCGTTACGCTCTTCAAATTAGCAAATCTAATCTTATTATCGTTTCAACGTACGTGAAAAAGACTGGAGAGAAATTGAATTTCGCTAAGCGCAACTTTCTATTCTCCGAATAAACGTACACTGTGAGGTAATTGTATGATGAAAGAAGAGCATGTATTTCTTGGAAAATACTTCTTACTGCTATTGCTCGGAAGAACCATGAAAAATTGCTCCTCCTCTATCTTGGAGAAAAATTAAACTCGAAGCAGGAATGCAATTGTCAAATTTATTGGGATATCCTCGCCAACTAACTAGCAACTGTTTATTAGCACCGCGTCCTTTGTTCTTTATCACGCGCTCAACGATAAACTCTTCTTCCGCCAAATTTTTATCGACTCGTGCTAATTCTTGTTCATAAAAAATCCCATCGATGCGTTCTCCCGATAAATTACACAATTCATACACGCGGGGTCTTCGCCAATGGAGAACGCGATAAACTCGAAATATCTCGCTCCACCACGCTTCGTATGCTTTCTCGAAAGTGGCTTTTGCTCTATTGACACGAACGAGATCGGTAACATCGAATTTAGCCTTTCGTTTTACTTTCGCTGCCCCTTCCCCCTACGCCGCTCCATATTTTCGCGTGCAATGTGAGCATTTTCTTTCGTAACGGCCGCCGGTTGCATCCTGATGGACGAATGATGAATGTGATTATAAGCGCGATATCTTGCAACACTTCGATGTAACGCCGCGTATTTTTATGTGTAAAATAGCGTCACATTCGCTCCTTTCAACGTTCTATTGAAGCATTCAATGATGACAGCTTTGATGTCCGGATTGCGAGCTACTCGATAACGTATGCCTCTTTCTTTTAGAAAATCTTGCAACGGTCGCGCGATAAATTCTTTGCCCTTGTCGGTTTGTAAGTACACGGGTACTCGACCATCGCTTCTCGAGAGAATGTTTTGGAAGACCCTTGTCATGCAATTACTCGTTTTATTTCGCAACGGTTCTACCCAGACAAATTTACTAAATACGTTGATAATCACGAGCAGATAAAAAAATCGTTGTAACTTTTACGAAATTACGAAGTTCGATCAAATCGGTCTCCCGATAAATCGTCGATATTCGTCACGTAATCGTGGAAATTTTCGTCTCGACCGACGGTGCAGCGTGTACGCGTCTTGTGATTCGAGCCAACGAGCTACTTCTCTACGTGAGAAATTCGATTTAGCGGCAGGTTATCTGTTGCCGAATACCCCGCATAATGCGCAAATCGTAGTACAAATTTTCAAACCCGGTCATTTTAATTCACTCCAATCGAGTAAGCGTCTTTTTTTCGCTTGTGGAGAATCTTTCATGAAGATTATAGGGGTATCGGCTTTACGAAAACGAGGCGAAAGAAACAATGCGCAATTCGCTCGCTCTTCTTCACGATCTTGCGTTTTTGTTCCTTTCTCGTGCGTCGTACTCTCCTCCTCGTCGTCGTTGAAAGTTTTCTCGGTATTTTCGGAGTGGAACTCGCTCGTGGTGGTGATAATATCTTGACAAATGGTAGCTAACAATTCCTTATTTCCTACGAGTACAGCCGGGGTGTTTGTCGTACGCAATAATCGCGCAAACTAACCTCTTCCTATTGCTTTCATGGTTTTTCTCTTGCATCATTTATCAGTTCCGTGATATTTGAATCTTTTATATCGTTGATAGTCACGATTCCTTCTTCATCCCAAGTAATTCTCGCGGATATTGCTTTATTAATTAAATGTTTCAAAAGTAAACGCGCCTTGGCATGAAAACTTTTTGGCACATTTTCTAATATTTCTTCGACGCTTCGGTGTTCGTGCCTACGCAAAGAGTCGGCTCATAGTATATTACTTACATACTCGTCAAGATGAGAAAATTTGCTTGGCGTTTGTGAATCACCCGGTTCCGCTATGTCTTCCTTCCACGCATCTGAATTGTTCTCATCGGCGGCATTACGCATCGAATCTTCCTTTTGCGATTTATCAAAATGGAGATATCGCAAAGTATTTCCTTATACAATTTCCATTTCTCACTTACATCGCGCGAGGTGGATGAATTAAGAATGCTCATATCGGAATAGTGACAAAGTCGTTTTGTTTGTACGGAATTTAAATTTTCTCTATGTATCGTCTCTGAATTCTACCACGTGGAATTTTTCCTCATGTCTATTGTTGATGTTATTGCGATGTTGCATTCTTTCGAGATTTTCCGAAATCAAGACCATCTTTCTATAACTCGGTTTACCTGTTTCTCTCTCTCTCTCTCTCT
>NW_011933386.1:107089-120605 GCF_000187915.1 Pogonomyrmex barbatus | reverse complement strand
TTTAATAAGTTAGTTGTTGCCAGTGAAATGTACAGAATATAGAGTCTGACGATGGCGTACACGTTGATAAAATAGAATAAATGTTCGCTAGACAGATTGCACGAACAGGGTTAAATTGTTCGCACGAATTGCGCGATCACGTGATTAGAGAATATTCGCAACGTGATAAGAGAATGGTCGCAAGCTCTTTCACCTTGATCGAACTTAGCGAATGCTGACGTGCTGCTTCGTTCAAGCTGAGATACGTGCACTTGTTACTGAGAATTCGCTCTTTGAGAATGTTCGCAGTAAATCTTGTCGAATTCGAGATTCACTAGAATCTCGATGTGACGAGAGAAACTGTGAACTAGGGATACGCCACGATTCAAAATGCTTCGCCGAAAAGTCTCTCACAATGATGAAAACGATGATTTACGTAACGTTATTATGAGACGAGTGATATGACAAGTCTAACTTACGACACGAGCTGAACGAGTACGATAGAGAACGACAAGAGCACTCACTTGATGACATGAGCATGGTATACTTTCCAGTAGCAAGGATTATGGTTGACTCTCAGAGAATTTTGGGTAACGAGAGTTTATTGAGAAGCTTGCGAGATCATCCGATCAATTTCGTCCTATCAACGATTGACACGACGAATCATGTGATTTTCGGCCAATCGATAGCACACATACGTTTTATCGATTGCGAAACAACGCCGCCCTTGAAGGGTGGCTGATAAGCATAATTACTTCCGCGTGATATCGATGGACTACCTGGCGCCATCGATCGGATGATTTAGGGCAATCGATCGCCGCGGATCATCCCTTGTCGTGTTCTGCGTTTCGCTTTCAGATGCGATTTACTTCTAGCAATTTCGAACAATTAAAATTGTTATAAGGTTTAACATGGAACTTATTTTCTCCATCATGTTGTAGTCAAATCTACAACTGGACATATTAGCAATCTGCATGGCAACAATAAATTCAAGAAATCTTTCGAAAGATTGCGGAAGTGCAAGCCAGCAAAAGCTGCGATCAATCTTTCGAAAGACCGCAGGAATGCGTCGCGTAAAACGATTGCGAAAAAGTCGATCAGCAAATTCCTTAATTTACTGATCGACCCGTGCGCAATATTGATTTACCAATACTGCGCAATCAATCGATGAACCCGATCAGAACGCTGATCAGGCATCGATTTCTATAATTATAAGCGGAGTCATACGCGGAATCGGGGAGTCAAAATTATAAGTCATACGAAATCGCGCGAGATATTACCAAAGTTCGTCGCCAAGTTCACGCAAGCTGCGATATCAGAATCTCGAGTATTATACCCGGTCGTCGGCTACCAAGGTAACGCGAGACACGCCGAGCCGCCCGATGACATTCAACCGTGTGTGAAATATAGCAAGTGAAATGTTAACCATTTGTGCCATTGTTAAAATAAATTAATCAAATTAAAGGAAAGTGTGTGTCAGTGAAGTTTCAAGGAGAAACCTTCCACCCAACGATTCTATTCGGGGTTCCAATTTCTTAGGCTTAGCGAACTCGACTAATAAGTTGTAATAATAAAGTTGTGGTCCATTCGGGATACAATAATCAGATTTTTTATCAATAGTTTTAGTCCAGTATTTTTATTGTTTTGGCTCGCTTGACTATGAATTATGATATTGTCATTGACATTGTTATTGTCATTGTTTGACTGGTTGATATTGATTTCTGGTAGCTTGAGCATAGAAAATATCAAGGTTGATTCTTTTGCTGACTGTAGATTGGTTTGACAATTGTGTGTTTAGATTCGTGTAGGATTTGACTGGGAGTTCTTTTTTTCTTAGAGTAGAAAAGCTTTTTTGTAATTTTTTATAGATGGTGCACCTCTGTAGTTAGTGGGATGATTTCCGACGCATCTGACATCAGTTGATCTCCCCGGAAAGTCAAGTAATCCTCAGTGCATTTGATGCACCTTGGTTTGCGAAAGCAGGAACTCCGAGTATGGCCGTTAACTTTGGCAGTTAACAAATTGCGAAATCTCGCGTTTATGATGTGGCTGTTCGAAATAAATTTTGCATTGAAGGAAATGCTTAATGTTATATATTTGTTTGTTATTAAAGTTAGGTTTAATCTTTAAAACATAGGAAAATTTGGTTCCTCTTTGCTTGATGTTCCAAATGTTAGTTATAGAATGTCCATGAGCTTCTATGCTTTCTTTGAGATTATCTGCATTTGTAGATGGGTGCATATTTTTTAAAATAACTCTAAAGTTTCTCTCATGTTTAGGCTTATACATATGAAATTCTATATTCCTAAGTTTTTTCACAATTTTAGAGTATGTTTTAGAAGTTTTAGGGAGGATTTTAACCTGCTTGCCGTTAAGGATTTTTATTTCATATTTATTTGGTGCTAGTTTTTCTAACAGGTGTGTGAGAAGTTATATATTGCTGATACCTACTACGAAAATCAGAGGAATTGGGTATCTTTTCTTTTCTTTCTTGATTGTGTTGTTACTAGTCTGATTACTTTCACTCTGACTTAGCTGCTCAAATCTGTTTGAGATTGGTATTGGTGCTTTTAACCAATATGCGTCTATTTTTATTTGTTTCTGATTATTATTAGTATTAGAACTGTTACGAAGCCGTCTTTTTTTAAGTTTCCCAATTTGTCTCATGACAGTCTTCGTCCTTTTTAAACAATGTTGAGTGTTCTCTTTGGGATATGTTCAATTCCAATAGTTTATTGGACATTGTTAGTGGTAAAAGTTTATCACCAAGTTTATTATTAAAGTAACAATGTTGGCATTGTTGTGTTTTTTTTAATAGATTGCTTTTTATTTGACCATTTTCAACAAGCAACGGTTGACTTTTCCCAGAATCCGTGAAGTCTGCTTCTTCCGAGGATGAATTTTCCGAGTTATTCGGTCTGCTACCTCGGGTAATTCTACCAATGTGAGTTTTATCCATTGCCTGAGTCGCTGACTTTATGTCCGCCCCGGATATTTATTTTCCGGTATCTTCCAGCAAGTCGACGAGCGTTCCCCGATCCGCCACCTGGGGAGGCACCCGATGGGAGGAACAACCCTACACGGGAAACTGTATAATAAAGTAATTTTTAGCAAGTACTTTCTGAGTTATGAGGCTTGAATCTGATATGCAATTTGACATAAAGTATAAAATAATCTCGTAAACTATTCATTTTCTAGAAATTATATCTTAATACTTTTATGCAGAATAATGAGATAAATCAATTGATGTAAAGAAAACATATAGTTATTGTTTCAAAAAAATAGGAGATGCAACGACGATTTTTTTTTTTTTTTTAAACTAAAGAACCTTTAATTTTTTGTTTTTATTGATAAACTTGCAATCCTTAGTCTTCAATTATCGAAGCGTAGTCTGATAATTGAAGATACTGATGTATTTTATGTACAGTGAGTGATCAGGAGAGCATAACAGAGACAATCTGGGAAGTAGGGCGAGAAGGATAGTATTCAACGACCGAAATTTTTTACTCTTAAGCACTTTATTTTTTTTCTTATTCATCACGATTTAGAAGAATCTTTTTCTAGTCGCGTGAGCCACGAGCAAGGACTATAGCTGGTATCCTGATAGCCAAACAAGAAGAGACAGATTATGCGGAGAGTTTGCTAAAAATTTTGATGCTAGAAAGGCAACAGATCTGCACACAGATTCTATAATGTCTGTCGATGTCGGTAAACTGCTGCCAGAAATGTGACAGAATCTGTTCATATTGCTTGCCAGCAAACTGGCAGCAGAAATTAAGCAAATTCTGCTGAATGATCTGTCGGCAGATTGGCAGAAATTAAGCAGAACCTGCGTAACACAATTTCATGTCAGATTGGCGGCAAAAATCGAACAGAATCTGTGTAACATAATTTGATAACAGATTGAAACCAAAAATCGAACAGATTCTGCACAATCACTAAATACTATATGTAATTGCAGGACTCGCTAAGTTGCGTTTGTTTCTCTGTATGTGAAATTTATCAGATTTTCTATAATCAAAATTGTTATAACTGCTGTAAATTCAAATATGCCATTATTATTTTTGTATCTTTTATGTATGTACGTAGTGCAAAACATAATTGTGTCTTTGTAGCAAAGAAATTAATGAATATAGCAAATAATTATTGGAAGATATAAGAGTCAACGGACATGGTATATATATTTAAAAAATTTCATTATTTATATTGTACAGAATATATTAATTTCTATATTAATAAAACAATTAAAAATTGTTCTTTTAAAATGAGAAATAAAACAGAGACATTATTTTTCAAGATTAGAATAATGTCACAATTAAATGCTTATGCAAAATCTACTCGATTTCTACTGCCAATTTGTCAGCTGTCAGCAGGATCTACTCGATTTCTGTTGTCAGTCTTAGTATATGTTGTATGGTGTCTGTTGGCATAGAATATCAACAAATTCTGTTAACAGAGCGTAAGCAGAATACGATTTCAGATAAGGTCAATCTGCTAACATTTTGCTGATTGAGCATCGGTATGCTGATCAATCCCCATCCGAAAACGAGTTGCATGATGCTCATAGCGCGATCAATAATCCAAAAGTGGCAATAATAAGAAATATGCTCACAAAAGTTAAGTAAACTATAAATCTTACACATACACAAAAATAAATTTTTATATGCGTTCGCACATCAGGAAGTACACATTCCCATTTGGAAGGAAGACATTTTCAACGCGACTTGGAGTATACCGGACCGGAGGTGTACAAAAAAGTTCTGAGCTTTAGATCATACAACCGAAATAACAATTTAAATTTTATATATCTTCCCACCCTTTTGCGGTTTTAAAGCGCTGACATTTGGCCTTCTAAAATGCCATACGGTGACATTTGATGCACATAACTTAAAAAATCAGTAGTGTTCACGATGGCAATAACAAAAGAGCATATTCGATTTTCCATCCACTTCGCGTTTCATCTGAAGAAAAATGCTGCTGAAGCCACTGCAATGATTTGTGCTGCATATGGAGAGAACGCTGTAAGTCATACTACATGTAAAAGATGGTATCAAAAATTTCGCCAAGAAAATTTCAGTCTTGAAGATGAACCGCGTGCTGGACTCTCAAAAAATTGAAACGGACGAATTGCAAGCACTGCTGGATATAAATTCTGCGCAAACTGAAAAGGAGCTTGCAGAACAGCGTTACGCAGCAAACCATTTCCGTACGTTTACATACGATGGGAAAGGTTCAGAAGGAAGGCAGATGGGTTCCACATGAATTGTCCGAAGACAACAAAAATCGTCGGCGTGACACTGCACTCACTTTGCTTTCAAAGTTCCGGAAAAAAGATTTTCTGCACAAAGTCATTACAGACGATGAAAAGTGGATTCTTTATGATAACCCTAAACGTAGAAAATCATGGGTTGACCCTGGTCAATCTTCGACATCGACGCCAAAGCCCAATATCCACGCCAAGAAGGTTTTGCTCTGTATCTGGTGGGATTGGAAAGGTGTGTTACATATTACGAGTTGTTATAACCGGGTGAAACAATCACGGCAGATACGCTACCAACAACAATTGACCAATTTGAGCGATGCATTAGAAGAAAACAGGCCAAAACTGGCCAAGGACGTCGTAAAGTGATCTTGCTTCATGACAATGCTCGACCATATGTTGCGAAAGCGACTCAGGATCATATCTTTGCGTTAGGCTGGGAACTTCTCTCGCACGTGGCGTATAGCCTAGACATGGCGCCTTCCGATTATTACTTATTCCGGTCGCTGCAGCATCATTTAGCTGATACACATTTCGTGAGATTTGAAGAGATACGAAAATACATTGATGACTTTATCGCTTCGAAGCCGGTGAGCTTCTATCGTCAAGGAATTCTCAAGCTACCCGAAAGATGGCAAAAGGTCGTTGATACAAACGGGAAATATTTCGCTGATTAATATTTTTTTGTTTGTTTTTGAATTTAACAGAATTTTAAAGATTGAATTTTACAAAAAAAGCTCAGAACTTTTTTGTACACCTAATATATTCTTACCTTGTAGTATAATAGAATGAAAATCTTTTCTATTATAAAAATCTATTGAATTTCCAATAGGTTGCTTACAGAGTATGTGGCAGCCATCTATAGCACCAATAACTTCTCTAAATCCATGTAATCGAGCTTCAAATACCTAAAATAAATGATGATAAAAAATTGTTACTTTATTAATATATTACATACATTAATGTTAATATACAGAAAGACAGAAATTAATATACGGATTAATATTAATATACAGAAAAGTTATAATTATAACAAAATAATATACGTTGCAAGATAAATGGCATTGTGCTGCATTTGGCCATTGTATATATACAGACGTTAACTATGTCAGAATATATACAATATTGGTAAATATTTGACATCCAGGATTTTGGCTAACCCAAATCTCGCTTACCGTTAAAAAGCTTTCAGGTTTGGTTAATGTCCAAATTGTAAACATTAATTTTTTACTTATGCTCACATCTATATTTTGTTCTTGGTTTACAATAGGAGCAACTACATTAAGTAATTCCTGCAACACATAAAAGTATCAAATTCTATGACTGTTTAGATAATAAAAATATATACAGTAAAAAATATATAAAAATATATTGATACGAATCTCGAATGTTCCTCGTGACATTCTAAAATGTTCTACAAATTGCACATCAGTGTAACGAGGAATTGTAATTTCAAAATAATTTTGATTCCTTTCATTTCGTCTTTTGTTTATATTATCTTGCAATGGCCTAAATCTTCTGTTAGCTTAAATCTTCTGCCACGATATTTATAATATTATTAATAAACAACTCTTCGTCCATTATAATCTGCAATATTAAATCCATTATATCTTTTGTATATGTACGTAAATTTTATAACATTCCGTGTTTAGGATGCGTTTCGTGTCAAATAAGCGTTCAGTAGAACTTTCTTAATATTGACAGCATATCATAAAGCACTTACTAAGCTGCTTTTTCTGCTGAACGCAGCCATTGTCTATGACTAATCGCAATAGACACCTTTTTGTCTGATTATCAATTATGTTGCTTTTATTTGCTTCTTGTATCTGATTTATAAACTAATTTGATAGCTTTTTAATTATAACAAAAATTGCTTATCTAAATTTTTGAAGATAAAATTTTTAAGTATACCTTTGAAAAGATACGTGATTATTTTGTATCTTGTCAAGTAATGTTATATCTATTCAATATATTCAAAATATAATTCTGAAATATTATTTCTGAAATTTTATTTAAAATTCTGATGTTTAAATAGAATTTTATGAAATCAGTGAGCTCAAAATTAAACAATTAATATATAGTTTGTTCAATTGAATCAGATTAATAAACATTCAGAATAAAGAAAAACTCTGATCAATATATTTTCGGAGGAATGTATGCTTTATAAACTTTTAATTTGTATTATTTCCACGAGACAATTGTCAATTTTCAAATTAATTTAAAAATATATAATTTTATGATAAACAAAATTATTTCTCTTCTAAGTTTATTCAAGTTCGGAACGCTATATAATTTAATATTAAGACAAATTCGATAGATTTTTGATCTTGCAGGAAATGTCACTTGGTCAGTCTATATTTCTCCTTTTTCTACTTACTGGTGATTTTCCGATTGAGTGATTATTTCGGTTTATCGAACCCGCCAACTTATACAAATCTCGTTGTTATGATTCTCACTCTCAAGCTACCCGGGCTGGCGTTTGAGATCAATTCTGCAGCTACAGCACCTACTGATAACAATCAGGGAGCAAATTCTGAAGCATTCAAGAAAATCAGTTTTATGGATGTAATACATTACAGTTTTGGTTATATGGGTGTGTTAACAGGTAAGAAATATGATAAATATATATAGAATTCTAATTAAAAAATACTGGAAAATAAATATTAAAATTGTATTTAATATAAATTGAATCTTAATATATAAATTGATATCTTAAGATATATAAATAATATATGTAAGTTATGTGTTAATTCTTGTAGGTCCATACTACCGTTATAGAACATACTGGGATTCTCTATATAGACCATTTTCTAATTATGTTGATCCGTGGCCGCTCACCTACTATAAACTCAAACAAATAGCAGCATTCATTGTGTTGTTTCTAGTGATGAATCATCTATTTCCCAGCGACGTAATATTAATTGTATTACATCATAAAATGTTAAGCGCACGATTTTATGATAAAATTGGAATGATTTCAGCATAATGAGCTTTATTATGTTAACAAATTCTTCTAGCTTTGTGTGTTTAGCTATTATTCATAAAGATGAAATGATTAGACCTTCGTTTCCCAATTATAAATAATGATAACATAATATAATAATTCTAATAATTTTAATAATGCATCTTTTTTCAATTACAGTACACGCAAACAGTAGAGTTCGAAGAACACTGTTTTTTCTACAGATTTTTCTATATGTATCCGACATTTGCCAGTTTTCGACTAAGAATGTTTATTGGCATGATACTAGCTGAGTGTGTTTGTCAAATGTCAGGATTAGGAGCTTATCCAGTTTGCTGTCAACCTGTACCTGGTCTAGGTCCGCGCGATTATAAAAAAATTGAAGAATTGTAAGATATTTTTTTTATATCCAATCTTTGAGATATTCATATTTAAAGAACTATTTTTCTATTAACTAATGAAATAAGTTCATTTTGTATTTATATGTAATGTTTCTTGCTGCTAATACATAAAAAAGATATCAAAAAGATTCAGATGCATATTTCTAAGCCTAAAAATTTGGATGAAAATAAGGAGCCTTTTAAATAATTTTCCAGATCGCTTAATCACGACAGAATAAAAAAAGAGCAGCAGGATTTCGAAACAGTGCACAATATGAATGTGTGGGAAGTAGAATTTTCTCCATTTGTTAGACACACAATGAAAATGTGGAATACATGCATACAATATTGGATGGCTGTATGTATTTACAAAAGATTCCCTCATAAAGGTTTAAGAACTGTTGCTACATTGACTTTATCCGCTCTATGGCATGGTTACTCTGCAGGCTATTATTTTTGCATCTGTCAAGTTCCATTTTATTTACCTTTCGAAGACATTTGCATTAAATTCTACAATCAATGTGAGGAAAACGGATACGTAAGTTATTTATATGTAAAATTTAATGATGTAGATATAAAATATAATCCAAATGTTATTATTCAATAGCACAAACTTGAAAAAATCTTATGTTTCATCAAAAAGATAACAAACAATCACAAAAATTAAATTAATTAATCCTATTGATTTATTCTTTGAGCCAGTTTGAATTATGACAGAAATGAGAAAATACATGATAAAAATTTTTGCAAAATAAATTTTATTTAATTTTATTTAAAAAATGTTTAAAGAGATCAGAATCCGTGAAAACAGATAATCGGATAGATTCGGATTAATTCGTTAGGTGCCAAATTTGCAACATTAATTTGAAACACTGAGTTAACAAAAAAGAATCATTTATTATATCGAGAAATAAATATAACATTAGATGTTTGAGCCGAAAAATGATCTCAGTGTAAATATAATGCGTTAGATATTTGTGCGTAATTCGTGAGTGCAGTTATGCGCAATGATGCTTCTTAACAGCGCAGGTTGGTTGTCATGGTTGCGTAGCTCGCGCTAGCTAATTCGATACACAATAGAAATGGCTACAGACGGCAGTCAAATCATGAGATTCGGTGATTACAACATGTGTATGCTAATTGACGCGACGCGGGACACAAATCGCGGATCGCGAAATGTGTTTGGATCGGTCATAGCGATAACCAGTCAGTATTTTACACGCGGATGATCGGTACGGTCGAAATAATTCGGTGTACACTAAGAATCAGACGATTAGTAATTTGGGGGAACAAGGGTGGAAACAGAATTCATTCCATTTTCACATGTGTCTTAAATCGATTTCAAGTGTTGTTTTATCCAAATATCTTTTTATTTGCAAATGGCACGTAAAAAATTTCAATATGTCTTTTCTCGCTTATGACATCACGATTCAATATGGTCGCGGTGACTAGTCAGAAGCCTCAATGTATTTTATAAAAATTTTTATTAGGGGAATCCGTGGAGTATAATGGTTAGTTAATGACTTTGATATTTATTTACATTAGCGAACACAGTTTCGATGACATTGACCTTGACACCCAAATAAGAAGGGAGAGTGTGTGTCACGGCGAGGCCCGACCACGAACTAGTCGTGAAAACTCGTAATTAGTTTTGTCAAATAATAACCTCAGCTCAGAATACACCTCAGCTAAGAATCGAACCTGGATCTCCTGCTTACCGGGCAGACATCTTATCTCTTCGAGGCATGTATGAATGTTATAGAGGTGAGGGTACTGAACAACTTTTCCTTATAAATTAATCGGCGGACTCATAGCTTTTTAAATATATTTATTTAAAATTTATTTTTCAAATGTTATTATTTTTTTACAGGACACCTTGTATATTATCATAAAAAATTAATGAGATTTATTCCATTTCACATAAGTTTGCGACTTTCCACGTGAAACGAGGTTTACTTCACATCTTCCCTTGCTTTTTACACAAAATTAGATGGAATAAAACAATTATAGATCTCGTTTCGTTTCGAAAGAATGACAAGATTCATCGATTACGGCTCCAGAGGACAATCTCCTTGGTAGGGAATTTGGGGGGCGAAGCCTCCTGATGAAGAGTTCAAGGGGTGACCCCCTCCCCCCCTCTATAACATATTATGTAGACCTTCTAAAATATAAAAAATAAGCGTCTCGTGCTCTGTTAGAGATGCAATAAAATAAATATTCAATAATAAGTCACTTAAACACAAACCGTAGAGGTCTTTGCTCATTTTTTCTGAATCTATTCCTTTAGTATAGGTAGTATGATAGACTCAATTTAGTAAAGTGAAAGATGAAAACCATTGCGAGCATCAAGCGCCCTGTGAAATGCTAATAAAAATACAAATTTTTTTCTATTTTTTCAAGATGGCGGCCGACGTCAAATTTTATTATTATATTTGTAATCAGGAGGCAAAAATGCATTGAAAATATTGTTACGCGTTTAACTTTCTGATAATATAGCCCTTCCAAAGATTTATTTTAAAAAAGGTTTAAGTAAATATATCTCAAAAAATATACGCCGATTAATTTATAAAGAAAAGTTCATTCTCATTTCTATAACATATATCAAGGTCAAGGTCATCGAAGCTGTGACCGCTAATATAAATAATTACCATAACTTTTTATAGAGATATTACTATGTAATGAAATATGCAATAATTATTAATAGATGTATTTTACTCTATGCTGTTATCAGTATTATTATCAATTTTAGCTGAAAGTTACTAGAGATTACTTAATTATTCGCTGTGTTCTCCGTGACTGCGGAGAGTTGCGGTTTCTTTGTTACATTTGCATGATAATAAGAAAGCAATAATAAAATTCTATTTTTTATCACTGTAAATACATTTGTTATTAAAGCTTGATTCTCTCTGTAGCCATATTGAATTATGACATCAGAAGCGAGAAATAATATGCAAAGTTTCTTGCATATAGTTTTTTTGTGTTTTTCCTTTAAAAACATATTTTTATTCTTCATTTATCTTTAAAACTTGCCTAAAAAATAAGATATCTGTCTAATAGATTACGTAAAAGTGTAAAATAATTCTTGAAATAATGATACACTATAATTATCAGAAATTACCAGATTAAACCTAGTTATCTTTTTTGAAAAAATTATGTAACAATTATGTATTTTCTTTACACCAATTGATTCATCTCATTATTCTGTGCATAAAAGTGTTAAGATAGTTGTCAGAAAGTAAATAGTTTACGAGATATTTTATACTTTATGTCAAATTGCATATCAAATTCAAGCCTCATAATTCAGAAAATATTTGCTAAAAAAATACTTTATTATATTTTGGAAAGCTCTGAAGTCAGCTACAAGAATATATAATCAAAAATAGGAGATCCCATTTAAAAAAACAAAGTTGACTTCCATATGACCTTGGCAATGCCAAGGTCAAACTGATAAGATTAGTAAATAGATCTTTTTAAATCCTACAACTTTTATTTCAAATACTTTTCTATAAAACTTATATTTTCGGGCTATTCAGGAACTCGATCTTTTTGAGACATTTGTATAATGAATTCTATAATTTATTATATTTTTTTGTATAAGAAATCGGTTCTTTTATTTAGAAATTCGTTCTTTTATTTAATATATTATCTAAATATGTAAATATTTTTAAATATTAAATGTTAAGACTCGGTTTTTTTGTTGTACTCATATGACGTCATAGATTTTGTCGTCACTTCTTGCTTTCGTTACTACGGCTCGCGAGGTGAAGCAGTCACAGCAAAATATGGCGGCGTTCATCCATGGATGAAATACTTATGAAGTACTTATTGATGTTGACGACAATAAAGATTATAACTTATTATTAACTCACGGGAATACTGAAAACATGCGGTATACTTGGTTTAGTTATTAATAATAGAATATTTTCTTCATTTTCTGAATCGCTATCAAAGGATTCCATTAAGTATTTACTTCGTAAATTCTGCTATTATTATAATTTTTTCATTCACTTTATGAAAGATTCAATTTACGATAGATTTGGACTTCAATCTTGGAATCAGTCAAAGGAATAAAAATAAAATAGATTATATTTCTATAGGTTATAAGTAGTAAATGGGTAGCCCTGGCCCGTCAAAACAAACCCTCACCACTTTTCCACTGGCGCCAGGGGAATGACCTCCCGCTGTCAAAAATTGTCAGCCACGTGGAAATGGAGCATTCTGATTGGTTGGTGGGCGTGGCAGGTGATAATTAAATAATTAGGGAGCGTTCTGATTGGCTGCTCCCATAGCTGCCCGGCGCGTGATTGGTTCTGCCCATAGTGCCCCATATGTGTGATTGGTTGTCAAAATGCCAGATGAAAAAGTAGGAGAAGGGGGAAAAAGTGTCTGGAACCGCTCGAGATCCGAAAACAAAATGACGTCTGCGAAAAAGAAAGATGGCGAGTGTGTGAAAGGAATATATTTGACGAGAATAGAATGTCATTTTTATGACACGAGGAGAAAGAAATTGATTTTTTGCGGGTTTTTATTACATATATTTGAGATAAATCACGTTTTCTTAGGACGAAAGATTTCTCGGCGCCTCATAGCTAGCGAATTTAAATAAATTTCTCGAGTCACTTGACATTTTTTGTATGGAGGAAATGTATAAATGTTTTGAAGACGAGAGGTTTTCGGAGTGTAATAACCGTTAGAATTATTTACCGAGTCGTATGGTATTTGGGGGAGGAAAACAGGAACGGACAGATTCGCACTAGAAATTTCTGATGGCGACGAATTTGGAGATATACGAGGCTTTTATGACTATGACAAACATGCAGGCTGAAAAAATTTTCTTTCGACGCGATGATAACTTTGCAGGATACTGAAGGGAGGGGGAGAGAGAGAGAGAGAGAGAGAGAGAGAGAGAGAGAGAGAGAGAGAGAGAGAGACGTG
>NW_011933386.1:80419-106989 GCF_000187915.1 Pogonomyrmex barbatus | reverse complement strand
CGGAGAGTGAGTTTGATGATATCGATATCGATGTAATGTTATGTAGACATAGTTCTATCTCCTTGATAACGTGTTCTCAGATAACGTGCACTCTCGTTAACAGTATGGACGACAGATGCTGGTTTATACGAGCATCGACACATTTGATGATATTCTCCATGCCTTGAAAAGTAGCTTGCTGCATTACAACTGCGACGGAGTAAGTTTTCCTTTTTTTTCGACGGTGGTTGTTCCTTCGCTTTCCAGTCAGCTTGCGTACTTCCAGTACTGCTTTCTTTAGGAAAATTTTCATTTTCCTTATACGTCACTAATATAGCTTTTGCTCCATAGGCAGAGGTGAAGTTGATAAATATGTTTGCAAATGTGATAGGATTTACTTTGCTTTTGTTGCTTCCGTTAAAGTACGCGCTCATGTCCCGAATACTCTCTTGAAATTGCTGCCACGTGTCCGGATCAAAGCTTCCTTCTGCAGAATTACCATTCAATTTGACAACAGGCTCGAAGATACTCTCTTTAGATAATTGTAATCCCACGTGTAATTCCTTCGTATAACAGGTATTGAGACGGTATGCCAGACGGTATGCAGAAAATAATAAACTTTGTTGCACCGAATTCTTGAATATCTTGCGAATATTTTCTAGTTTAGCGGGATTCGCAACTTCTTGTTGTCCGGCCATATTACTTGACGAGAGAATTTTGAATAAATGTTCACTTTTAACAAACTTAGAGGGATTTTGGAAGTGGACGCTTCGAATGTCGATACTCGAGTAAAGCAATGTACCAGTATGTATAGCAATCTTTATTTATACAGCATCTCTCCTTCCTTTCGAAATAAAAAAGTACATTTTATAAATAACATACAGTCAAATCGAAGATTTTAGAAGAAACTCATCTCTTCGCTTTGTCTCTGCTCTTTTTCAAGGAAAAACTTTTCTCGAATAATAGAATTATTAGATTCGATCATGTTCGAACACGCGTGTGTCTTGGATGTTAGATGAGAACAATTTTAAATAAATAAATTATTGAACATTCGAGTAAGCTATAATTTGACGCTGCTCTTTTTTAAGGAAAGAATTTTCTCGAATAAAGGGAATATTACAGGTTCGATCACGTACGAACATGCTTAGGTATTAGATGAGAAAATTAAAAAAAATCATCGAAAAAATCATACAAAAATTATTTCAAAAAGAAGACATTATCGAAATATATAATAGAATTACAAGTAAGAAATATTTTATAAATGTTAAATTTGAAGAAGCGAGAACTTTCCTCAAATTTAAATAACTATTCATATGGACGTGACATGTCTGACGCCATTTATGCATTAATAAACAAAAAAGATGAATTCGGAAAAAGGATCAAATCTACATAGGTACAAGGAATACAAATTTTCAAGAAAAAATGATTTATTACTTGAGCTATGAGATAACATTCTTACCTTTCTTTTCTCCTTGAAACTATAGAATAATTCTATAATTTTTTATAAATCTCTTTTTTCATACGGAAAAGGTAGGATTTTCCCTATAAATAGTGCATTTTGCGCTATCTAAAACTGTTTTCGAGTTGAACTCTTTCGTGCTTCACTTCGGTTTCATCATGCGAGTTTTAAAAGTTTGTGTTCGGGTTATTTTGTTTGTGCGAATAAAGGTGCGAAAAAATGGGAAGTGAAATAATCAGAAGAAGCGTAAAATTAGCATCGATGCTGGATACCCGCATAAACGCGGAGAAATTTTTATCCAAAATATCCGAAGTTTCGATCGATGCTAATTATTTGCTTTTCACACGTTTTTCGTGCAAATATTCCGATACAATATTGGGAGATCAGTTAGGATACTTTGATGCTGACGCGCGGTTACTCCGGATTGCCGGAGAAATAATCGAAACGCGACGTGCATTTGGACACGAGGAGGAGAATGTGGGTGGACACATCCAAAATCTCCTCTCGCATTTCTATAATAGTAAGCACCACTCTATTATTTCTACATAAATAACTCGAATAATAAACTCGGTTTAGCTAATTTTTAATAATAAATTGTAGAAGAAAATGTTCGTCAAAGAATCATTGTGTTAGTGAATCCTCTCACACAGATTCGGAGGCGACGCGCGAAGGAAGAGCCAGAAGCAGGACTAGCGCGTAAGTAATAAACTAGATAGAAGTAATATTAAAAATGTAATTTTTTGCAATTTTCTAAGATTAAAATATTTATTTGCTTTTAGAAAGAGCACGTATTGTATTAACGCAGGAATTGGAGGAGAAGGCGACTCCAGAAATTATTCAGTTTTCGTCTGGTTTACATTTGCAAATAATCTCTAAAACAAATAGTAAAAGATAAAAAATCTAAACAACTTTGTTTTTCAGATGCGGAAATAAGTACTCCCGATCCGCATGTGTTCTCGCCTAGTAAGTTCATAAAAAGAAAAAATATTAATTAAAGAACATAATATCTATATTAATTAAGGACATAATATTGGGAATAAAAATTTATACTTTTATCTACTTTATATACTTTTTTCCTAGAATATGATTATATGTATTCTCCCGTAATTCCGGAAGAGGGAAGCGATGAAAAAAGAAGAAGAGCAGGAAGACGAAAAAGAGGGAGAGGAAAAGGAGGAACATGTGGAAGAACGAGAAACCGAAATAGAAAAGGAAATTAGAGAAATATCTCCTGGTATATAATCTTTTTTTCTTAATTTCTTGATTTATGTTCGTATTTTAAATTATCAAATTTTTTAGGAAATTTTCTCAGCCCTATTCTTCATGTGAGAGGGAGACGGCGGCGTCAAAAGGCGAGTTACCTCAGCGAAAAATATCATGTATGCATGTTTATTAAATTAAAATATGAACATAATACGAATATTCGAAACAATATCGAAGTATTTTTCTATAAAGTAAAATTCCAAGTTTTGTACCTTTATGCAGACGCGAACATCGAAGAGCCGCAGCGTGGAGGAGGCCGAATACTTGGACTCCTCAGGGGAATTCAGAAGAGGAAGAGGAGCAAGAAACAACTGAAGAAGAAAAGGAGGAGGAGGTGGGAGAGGAACAAGTGGAAGAGGAAACAGAGGAGGAGGGAGAGAAAAGGGAACAAGCGCGAGGTACCTCTGAGAACGAAGTCAGAAATTTTAACCATTTATTATTAATCAGGGAAAATTCGCGCTCGTTTAGAAATTTCGAGATATTAGGAAGGAATTAGCCGATATTCCGCTTGCGTCCGCTACCCAAAGGAGTCAAACTTTATAATTGGCTTGAAAACGCACTCACTGAAATTCACGTCTATACCTCCGAACTGCGGGATTACGTGAGATTTTTATTCGATTCGAAGGATTTTAACGCATGGTCCGGCAGGATTATCGTTTCAATCGGCACGCAACATAACTCATGAGGACATTTGGCGTGAGTTTAGTAGCGCAAAGCGCCGATGATTCCGATATCGCGTAAAATTTTAATGTACGCGTTTTCAATGTCACGGCACTCAAAGGTCGCGGGCGCGTTTCGAATAAACTTACATGGGAATTGCAAAACGTTCGATCTTAACAATCTCCAATTCAGATTTTGTATTTCCTCGCTCTCTCGTAGCCGCCCAAATTTGTCATAAACGCAGAACGTTGCGAGCGAGGAACTTCACAAGCGATTGAATACAATAAGAATTTATGTCAGAATTTCTTGTTACATCACGATCTCGCGCTGGATTTAACGAAGACGGGTGGCGTCACCATTCCATCGAAGAGTTGCGGGATTCATAATAGCGGGAAATAGAATGTTTCCAACGCTTTCTCGTCGCATCCGATATTGCGATTTTTGTTTGTAATTTTACTACTTTCGGACGCGAAAAAGACCTTTATTCGACGGAACCGCAGTACTCGCTTTTCTAGAACGCGAGCTCTTATATTGATTAAATATTATATGTTACGAACAGCATCATTATAGTCCTATTTTAAATTTAAAAGCAGCCGCGCGAAATAGAAGAGGTTATTGTGTATCATGCAATATCGGATATCACGACGAAAGAGATCACCGCTGCTCAAATAAATGTTCTCGATGTAACAAGGTGCCGCCGAGTGATCAGCGCGAAATCGTAGGACTTGTTAGGTGTGAGACGTGCGAATGTCCGTTCTTTGGAAAAGTATGCTTCGAGCATCATCTCGCGACAAACGTACGTTGGAAAAACTCCGAGTGTCTGTAATGCCATTCGATTTTGCGAATGTTGCGGACAGGTTATAAAAGCGACAAAAAGACACAAATGTGGTGTTTCTTTTTGTAAAATTTGCACAAAAACCGCTAAATCCTCTTTGCTACATGCAATCTTTCTCTCGTGAAGACAGATCCTGCGCTGTTGAGTCCGACGAAGATTCTTCTGTAATTACGAGAGAAAGCGAACAGAATAACGCGAGTGAGTGGGAACGCAAAAAGGGACGAACGGCATTCGTGTTTTACGATTTTGAGACGCATCAAGATCAATCGCTTGAGGAAACTGATATAAAAACACGTCCCGACTCTCTGCGTCATGCTACAGCACGCTTTGCGATTCGTGCGCGGGGATAGATAATTTGTCAGTGCGCTGCGACTGGTGTGGAAGACGCGAATTTGTTTTTCGGCAGAATCCTGTGAAACAATTTGTCGAATTTGCAACACGCCCTACGAAACATTTTACTCGGATCATTTGTATAGCGCATAACGCGAAATCATCGCACAGTTTATCTTCCGGTACATTGTTGAAAATTAATTTAACCGGATTAAACCTTGTATAATTTTGAATGGTAAAAAAATTATGGTCTTATCAGCAAATCGTATGAAATTTATTGATAGTATTAATTATTAGGTGTACAAAAAAGTTCTGAGCTTTTTTTTTGTAAAATTCAATCTTTAAAATTCTGTAAAATTCAAAAACAAACAAAAAAATATTAATCAGCGAAATATTTCCCGTTTGTATCAACGACCTTTTGCCATCTTTCGGGTAGCTTGAGAATTCCTTGACGATAGAAGCTCACCGGCTTCGAAGTGATAAAGTCATCAATGTATTTTCGTATCTCTTCAAATCTCACGAAATGTGTATCAGCTAAATGATGCTGCAGCGACCGGAATAGGTAGTAATCGGAAGGCGCCATGTCTAGGCTATACGCCACGTGCGAGAGAAGTTCCCAGCCTAACGTAAAGATATGATCCTGAGTCGCTTTCGCAACATATGATCGAGCATTGTCATGAAGCAAGATCACTTTACGACGTCCTTGGCCAGTTTTGGCCTGTTTTCTTCTAATGCATCGCTCAAATTAGTCAATTGTTGTTGATAGCGGTCTGCCGTGATTGTTTCACCCGGTTATAACAACTCGTAATACGTAACACACCTTTCCAATCCCACCAGATACAGAGCAAAACCTTCTTGGCGTGGATATTGGGCTTTGGCGTCGATGTCGAAGGTTGACCAGGGTCAACCCATGATTTTCTACGTTTAGGGTTATCATAAAGAATCCACTTTTCATCGCCTGTAATGATTTTGTGCAGAAAATCTTTTTTCCGGAACTTTGAAAGCAAAGTGAGTGCAGTGTCACGCCGACGATTTTTGTTGTCTTCGGACAATTCATGTGGAACCCATCTGCCTTCCTTCTGAACCTTTCCCATCGTATGTAAATGTACGGAAATGGTTTGCTGCGTAACGCCAAGCTGTTCTGCAAGCTCCTTTTCAGTTTGCGCAGAATTTATATCCAACAGTGCTTGCAATTCGTCCGTTTCAATTTTTTGAGAGTCCAGCACGCGGTTCATCTTCAAGACTGAAATCTCCTTGGCGAAATTTTTGATACCATCTTTTACATGTAGTATGACTTACAGCGTTCTCTCCATATGCAGCACAAATCATTGCAGTGACTTTAGCAGCATTTTTCTTCAGATAAAACGCGAAGTGGATGGAAAATCGAATATGCTCTTTTGTTATTGCCATCGTGAACACTACTGATTTTGAAGTTATGTGCATCAAATGCCAAACCGTATGGCATTTTAGAAGGTCAACGCTTTAAAACCGCAAAAGGGTGGGAAGATATATAAAATTTAAATTGTTATTTTGGTTGTATGAAATCTAAAGCTCAGAATTTTTTTGTACACCTAATATATGCCGATGCGTTTATCAGAATTATCGAAGGCCTTCAGATTACCGGATAGTTGTGACAAAGATGTTTTTCTTCACTTATTTAATACTGCCGATAATCAAACATATGTCAGTCCACTATCTGTCAGGATGTTTGTTATTACGCGCCCGAAACAATGCAAACAGAGGAACGCGTTTTCTTGTGTGGCACGCAAAAATGACAAAAAAAATGCCAAAAAATGACAAAAATATTTGATTTTCAACGCGATATACTCGAATATTGTCGCATCGACGTTGATATTCTTCGACGAGCATGCATGGCTTTCAGAAAAATATTCTTAGAGCGGGGAAACGTGTGTCCATTCGAGGAATGTACAACTATCGCTTCAACGTGCATGAGAGTTTTTCGGAAAAACTTTTTGCGCGAAGGAGAAATAAGAATCATTCCATCAGATGGATACAGATTTAAAGATAACCAGTCGCGCAAAGCTATGCAATGGTTAATTTTGAAGAAACGCGAGATCGGTCATCGAATAATTCACGCGGGACATGGACGCGAGTATCGATTAGCGGAAAGCATCCTTGTCGATGGGTATTACGAATGCGAGAATGGAGGTGAGACGCAACGTCATGTCTCACTATTTCACGAATGTTTTTTTTCACGGATACCCGTCTTGTTATCCAATAAATCGCGATAAAACGCTCGAGAATTTTAAAGATACGTTTGACGCGCGTTATGAACGGATGGTTGCAACGTCTTGGTGGTTACGTCAGCAGGGATATATCCTGATAGAAAAATGGGAGTGCGTTTTGACGAAGAAATGCGCAAGAATCGAGAGACACGAGAATTTATTGAAAATCACTCTATGGTATAAATCTCACCTCTCGATCCTCATGATGCATTTTTTGGCGGACCGGCAATATCGTGACTCGATACGAAATTTCAGATACCGAGAAGATACGCTACGTAGACGTATGTTCCCCGTTCCCTGTACGTACTCAAGACTGGAGTTTTTCCAATCGGTCATCCAGATTTTTATGTAGACGAAGAATGCAATAGTTAATTGGAATTGCGCCAAATTTTAATTTCAGTCCAGTCTCGTACGTTGCCGAGTACTCCCCCCACGTAATCTTTTCCGGTACTATCGTATCGCGTACGCGTAAATTATTATTCGCTCTTTGCCGCACATGCTGTGAAATATTTTTTCACGACGTGCATTCACGACGATCCTGCGGAATACGAGTTCAAGGGCACATGGGTGTCCTGTGAATTACGCAAAGCAATCGAAAAAGGATATCTCGTGACGCGAGTAGACGAGATTTGGCAATACAAATCTACACGATATAATCCCGAAATGCGACAGGGAGGATTGTTTGCCGGATATATCAATACTTTTTTACAACTAAAATAAGCGAGTGGGTGGCCGAGCAAGTGCGAGGACGACAATGTTGCTAAAAAACGTTACCTGGGGGGAGTATGAAGCAATCAAAGGTATCATTCTTGATAAAAATAGCATCGTACGTAATTCTGGCTTACGCTCCGTTGTCAAACTTTGTCTCAATTCGTTTTGGGGAAAATTCGGCCAAAGTAACTTGCCGAATACGGAAATAATAAGAACCTCTCAACGTTTCGCCGAATTGTTGTCAAGCTCGGAACACGAGATAATCGTCATATTGCCCGTCAATGAGGAGGTAATATATATGTTTCATGATGGTTAAAGAGCGAAGCGGTACCTTCACCAATAACTAACGTGGTGATAGCGGCGTACACGACGGCATTTAAAGTTAAAGAGTATTTGGAAAAATTAGACCGTCGCGTATTATATTATGATACAGATTCATGTATACGATGATCGTTCGATAAGTCAGGTAAAAAAGCAATAAAATTACCTTTTTCAGAAAATTCTTTTTCACTTTTTGATGTAGTCTCCTTGGAGCTTACACTTAATCCAGCGGTGTTCTAATTTTTTGATCCTTTCGGAAAAGTAGGAAGTCTGGGGGCCTTCGAAATACGTATCCACAACAGCGATGCCCTCATCGGACGAAAATTTCTTTCTTCCGAGCCAGATCTTGAGGTTTGGGAATTGAAAGAAGTCACAAGGGGCCCAATCAGAAGAATAAAGTGGATGAGGCAGCAATTCGAATCTTAATTCATGCAATTTTGCCATTGCGACTGTGGAGGTGTGAGCATTGTCATGATAAAAGATGACTTTTTTGCGCGCCGCTCTTTCGTTTGCAGCTCTTTGTACAAACGATTCAGAAGTGTAGAATAATATACTCCTGTGACTGTTTGACTCTTCTGTAAGTAGTCAATGAAGATGATTCCTTGGGAATTCCAAAAAACAGTGGCCATTATCTTCCCGGCCGACAAAATAATCTTCACCTTCTTCGATGTACATTCACCAAGCGCTGTCCACTGCTTCGACTGCTGTTTTGACTCGGGTATATAGTAATGGATCCAAGTCTCGCCTACGATCACGAATCGACGCCAAAATCTTGTGGGTTGCGTTTAAGCATCGACAAACACTGCTGCGAAATGTCTTTTCGCATGCGTTTTTGATCGATGGTCAGCGGCATCCATCATGCACAAAACTTTTTCATTTCTAATTCTTTGTGCAGGATATTATGCACCCTATCTACTATGATGCCTTAGGTCTACAATCTCAGCTATGTCACGCGCCTTTATTCGGCGATCTTCCATGACGATACAATGGATTTTTTCAATCATTTCTGGCGTAGTGATTTCAACTGGACGTCCGGGGCGCGCTTCATCTTTGATTGATGTCCGGCCTCTTTTGAATTTATTAATCCAAAAATAAACAGTCTTCAATGTTGGTGCAGAGTCCCCGTAAACTTCGTCCAATTCGGCTTTAATCTGCGTAGCCGTTCACTTCTTTAAATAAAAATGTTTAATCACTGCACGGAATTCGTCTTTCTCCATTTTTACGACAACTGCTGCCATGCTCACTTTCAACGTCTGTCACATGTAAACTAAACATCGCTTTTGGCTGAATCTTGGTATAAGGCAGTTTGAATAGTGTTACTTCCTGGCCATATACTACACAGTTCATCGTGGCGCTAAAAATTTACCTGACTTATCGAATGACTCTCGTATATACGAGCAGCGGTGATCCCAACGAGTACGAACCATACAGATAATTTTTTGGATGATATGACTGACGAACTCGAGAGTTACGGATGTAGTAGCTTCATCGAGGCGTTTGTGTGTTCGGTCTGGCGGATCGAAATTTTACGCGTACATGGACGCAAATATAAAACATGTAAGATAAAGGAGATTAAATTAAATTTTGAAAACTTGCGACTGCTTAATTGTAAGTATTGTCGCGTTCGCGGTGTTACTTCCCGAGATCGCAATACTCGGCGGAGCGCTTTCGGAAAGGAAGAACACTGTTAAAAGAAAAGTTTGCTCTTTATTAAATCAACGGTACAGAAACGCCCACCGGCCACCGCAGAATCTGGCCGTCAAATCTGTATAACAGTCGGAGAACGACGCGTTGCCAAGGGCCGATCCTCTATTCAAACTCTTATCGATTGATATTGATAAATTTCAGCAGCGCCGAACGGAACACCGCACGGCCGCAACACTGCCTTCCTCTTCATAAAATTGTCGTCCCGACAATTCTTCCTCTTTCAAGAACTTCCTCTTGGAAAAGACTTCTGGGCTCCTGGCGACTTCCTACCCTACCCTGGGCTGCTGCCTCAGGTTACCGGGCGCCGCTACTTCTAATCCCAGTCTTCTCTACTCTTCAGAAGAATCTTGTTCTTGAAATTTTCGCGCGTTTCACTCTTGACTCTTCGTCTTGAGTTTTGCGCACTTCTCTCTTTCATTTTTCGGGCAAAGTGGGGGTAATCGTCGTGGACCCTTACGTCTTTCTAAAAGACACACTAAGCCCCTGCCTTGGCATTCGCCCATCGTCCCCCGAAAAAACCACGACTCAGAAAACCGGGGGCGAGGCAGACTTCTTTTCAGTTTGAAGCACGAGCTTGAAGATCTTGCTTGGTGCTCAGGCTCGAGGATCTCCCCACGACACTTCTCACGACGGAAGGAAGCTTAAAGAAAGATAAAATAGAACACAGTGACTCAAAACAATTAACAAGAAATAAAAGTAATGTCAAAATTGGAAAACCGGGCCCCAAAAACCTCTACTTAAAATTCTTCCCTTTCTCTAAACGGAGCTAACCTGTCGGCATGCACAACCTTGCTTTTCCCACCACCTGAACGAGAAATACAGAAAACTACATCACTAATTTTCTTAATTATCTCAAAAGACCCCTCCCAATCGTTCTAGTAGTTTGGGAGACCTACCCTTCTTACGATGAGGATTAAATAACCAAACCTTCCTCAAAAATGGGATAGCCTAGCCTTTCGATCATAGCGGCATTTGATCTTCAAAGACCTTGATTCTAATCTCTCTCTTATTCTCTGATGAATTTCATCCAGCTTCTGCCGCAAATTCCGAACGTACTCCTCCGCTGACTTGGGAAAACCATAACTGGGAGGAGTACCTCTTAGCAAATCCATCGGCAAGGTAAGATCTCTTCCGCAAAACAATTCTGAAGGAGTTACGCCTGTAGCCTCATGTTTAGAGGTCCTATAGGCAAGAAGAAACATGGGAATTCAACGATCTCAATCCTTTTGATTCTCTTCAGCAAACTTTGACAAATACTGTAAAATTGTCTGATGTTGTCTTTCAACTTGACCATCAGACTGAGGATGAAGAACGATCATCCTCGTTTTCCTAATTCCCAAAATTCTCATCAATTCTTGAAAGAGCTATGATTCAAAATTCCTTCCCTGATCAGTATGAAGTTCCAACGGGACCCCATATCTAGAAACCTGATTAACAAAAATTTCTGCTATCGTAGTAGCTCTCATATTTTTCAAAGGAAAAGCCTCTACCCATTTAGTAAAACAACCTACAACAACTAGGAGATACTTATTGCCTGAAGAAGAAACAAGTAACGGGCCTAAAATATCCATCTGAATCCTCTCAAAAGGAGTTCCCAATTAAAGATCTGCAAAGGAGATTTCCCCTTATCTGCAACACCCCTCTTCGCAATACAAATCTTACAGGTTCTGCACCATTCCTCAACATCCTTCTTACAGGTTGCCCAATAAAAACGCTTCCGGATCGTTTCCAGCATTTTATTGATCCCGAAATGCCCTCCAGAAGGTGTATCATGAGCTTCTTCTAAAATCTGCTTCACTTTGCTTCGCAGGACCATCAACTGAAGTAAAACTAGTTTTTCAAATTAGGAGCCTCCCATCTCTTATGCAAAATCCCATTTTGGACTTCCAAGGCATGCCATTGATGCCAATAGATCTTGGCTGACAATCCTTTCGAAGAAACTTCCTCCCAAGAAGGTCGCAAATCATTTTCTTTGGCAAGTAAAAACATTGCCAGTTCCTGATCCTCTATTTGAGCCCTTCGCTAATCCTCAGAAGAATCCTCACGCAAAACAATACGAGCAACTACTTTATCCTCAAAAAGCCCTCTCTGAACTTCTACTTTAGAACAGAATCTACATTTTTCTTCTACACAAAGGCGTCTCGAAAGACCATCGGCATTACTGTGCATAATCCCCTTTCGATGAGCAACATCAAAATCGTATTGTTGTAACCTTTCCATCCAGCGAGCCAATTGTTCCTCCAAGTCTTTGAAGAACATCACCATCTCAAAGAAGCATGATCAGTTCGAATACAGAAACTCTTTCCGTACAAATAATGATGAAAATGTTACATCGAATCTACGAAAGCTAATAACTCTCTTCTTGTTGTGCAATAATTCCGCTCAGGTTTGTTCAAAACCCGACTATAATAAGCAATGACCCTCTCATAGCCGTCCTGAACTTGTGAAAGTACCGCCCCTATTCCAAAACCTGGAGCATCCGTATCCAAAATCATCTTTCCTTCCCCCTTCGGAAAGGAAAGAAGAGGTGCAGACGTTAATGCCTATTTTAACCTCAAAAATGCTTCTTAACATTGCTCAGTCCATTCAAATTTAGTCAAATTCTCAGTTAACTTAAACAGAGGCTTCGCAATTGAAGAAAATCCCTTAACAAACTTCCGATAATAAGAGCAAAATCCAAGAAAACTTCGGACCTGTTTCTTATTCTGAGGAACTGGCCACTCAGTGACCGCTTGTCTTCTCAGGATCCGTAGCGATTCCGGCAGAAGAAACAACATGACCCAAATATTTTACTTGTCTCCTAAATAAATCACATTTCTTTGGGTTAACACTAAGTTTCGCAGCACGAAATCTCAGAAGAACTTCTCTTAAATTCTCTTTCATTTTCTCAAAAGTTTTGCCAAATACTATCGCATCATCTAAATAAACCAGGCAAATTTTCGAAAGTAAACCCCGAAGCACCCGTTCCATAAGACGTTCAAAGGTAGCCGGGGCATTACACAAACCAAAAGGCATTGCAATAAATTGCCAAAGTCCATTCCCCACAGAAAAAGCAGTCTTTTCCCTATCTTCGGGACGAATTTTCAGTTGCCAATAACCACTCTTCAAATCCAGAGTATAAAACCAGACATTTCCCGATAACTGATTAAGAAGATCGTCAACCCTTGGTAGCGGATAAGAATTTTTTTCGTAACCATTCAATTTCCAAAATCAATGCAAAATCTAAGAGATCCATCTTTCTTCTTTACCAAAACTGCTGGAGAAACCCAAGGGCTTGAAGATTCTTCAATTACCCTTTGTTCTTTCATGTCTTCCATAATTTTTTCAACTTCTGAACGCATATGAATTGGAATTCTCCTAGGAATCTGTTTGATAGGACAAGAATCCATTAATTCAATTTTATGTTGAAGAACTTCACACTTTCCTGCAACAGCTTGCTCCGAAAACACGTCACGAAATTCTCGCAACAATGTAGCGAAAACTATTCTCTGATCTTCCTCCAACTCTCGGGAATTATTATGAAAGAATTCTTCCAACTCCGCGGGCAGAGCTTCGTCCTCTTGCTTAATCCGACGACAAAAATCTTCCCTATGACTTCCACGGAAAAAAGATTCTATTACAGTTTGCATCCCTATTCGTGAAAAGAAATCCGCGCCCAAAATACAATCCTCTCCAATATCGGCAACGAAAATCGGTAACTCTAAATTAAATCTCCCTAACTTTATCTTAGCAAACATTTTAAAACTGATCGGGACCCTTTCTCCCGTAGGATACCTCAAATTTTCTTCCTTTGCTGAAAAACGCTTCCCTTTTCTCCCTATAAATTTACTACTCACCAAGGTCACATCACCGTATCCAATTTAAAAAACAGTCTCTCCCATTAAGAGAGCCTTGGAAAACAAAATTTCCTGATTTTTCACACCCTCTCTCAAAACGCCTACAAATACCCGGGGCATTTCTTCCATTTGTCGAGCCCGCCCCAGAAAGTTCGACAAAACCTATTTTCCCTGCTGTGAAACAGAAAGTGATGGACACTCGGAACGGAAGTGCCCTTGTTTTCCGCACTGCCAACATTCCTTTTTCTCTTGAATTTTAAAATTCTTCTTTTTCTTAAAATTTAAACCCCTTCCACGAGATTCTATTTTGAACCCGTTTAAATCAGGATTGCTCTTATAATTCGAGCAATCTTTAATCTCTTTAAAATCAAAATTTCTCCGCTCTTTTAAACAATTCTCCCTAATAATTTTAATAGCCAAAGCTCTTTCTACCGCGGCCCTCAAAGATGTTAATCCTTCTAGCTGCAATGTCTGTTTAACATTCACATCAGACAATGCAACTACAAATTGAGAACAAGCAATTTTGTCACGAACTCCGGGAGAACATTCAGAATAAGCTAATTGAGATAAACGCTCGATATCTGAGCCTAATGCAGCTAAATCTTCTCCGAATCTCTGTTTCCGAATCTCTGATTCATAAATTGATAATAATAATTTTGCGAGGATAAATTCTCTCCAAAACGTAGCTCTAAACGCGCAACCAAATTTTCAAATTGAGAGTTCTCAAAATCCGTGCCCCCTTCCAAAATCGCACGCGCTTTTCCTTGGAGACATGACGCTAATACGACAGCCTTCTCCGCGTTTCTTAAATTATTCGCTCGCGCAATTAAATTAAACTGCGTAAGATATTCGCGCAACGGAACACTACCGTCATAAGTATCGGGCTTAAGTTTCAAGTCGGAACTAAAATTTGAAAAAGAAAATGACTGGCCTGATATCGGACGTTGCGAAATCTCTTCCTGCGGATCGGGCATTGAAAATGTTTCCGTCTCTCGACGAGCGCGCTCCTCTCTCAGAGAGCGAAGCTCCTCCAGTGTTAAGTAAAGAATTTCCTCCAAGTTCGGAGACGCCTCCGGCCCTTCCGCTCGAGTACAAGCCCTTTTTCTCGCAGAGATCACTCTCCGACCTTTCGCCTCTTTCTGTCCAGTCCCCGTCTCTTCTGTTTGTCGCTCCGCCATTATCTCTCTCTCACACACACACACACACACACACACGAATTGAAAAATTCGATCCCGGACGAGCCCCCAAAATTGTCGCGTTCGCGGCGTTACTTCCCGAGATCGCGATACTCGGCGGAGCGCTTTCGGAAAGGAAGAACACTGTTAAAAGAAAAGCTCGCTCTTTATTAAATCAACGATACAGAAACGCGTCCGGCCACCGCGGAATCTGGCCGTCAAATCTGTATAACAGTCGGAGAACGATGCGTTGCCAAGGGCCGATCCTCTATTCAAATTCTTATCGATTGATATCGATTAATTTCAGCAGCGCCGAACGGAACACCGCACGGCCGCAACAGTATTTATAATTTATTATTAAATATATATTATTAAATTTATTATTATATATATAAAGAGAGCAGAAAGAAGAAATAAATCTGCGATTTAAAGCAATTCGTCGCACCGCGTTTCACGAGTAACGCGAAACGAAATAAAACATGTGCTCCAGTTTTATTAAAACGCAGATTTATCGACAATTGCCTTTCTTATTCGTATGGTTTTACGTTATATAATATTTAAAATTAAGTTAGGTTAAGGCTCGGATTTTCTCCATCCTCGTGTAATGTAAATATGTATACTAAATAAATATGTTTGTAAAAGTTTATTTTATTTTTATTTTAGTTATTAAATTTAAGAGAAAAATGTAATTTGAAAAATGTTTATTATTCAAAGTTTCGATTAGAAAATGTTTTGTAAAATTTGTTGTATCCCGGATGGGCTACGACGTTAATATTCGGGATAATCGGGTTCGTCAAGCCTAAGGAGTTGGAACTCCGAGCAGGATCAAAGGAATGTAGAAATCCTCGTGAAATCACTGACACACTTTCTTTAATTTAATTGATTTATTTTAACAAGTGCACAAATACTTTATATTATAACGATTATATTTTACACACGTTTACGCGTCGTCAGGCGCTTCGGCGCGTCTCGCGTTACTCGGGCGGCCGACGACCGAATGTGACACCTGCTGATAACGGTTCGCGTGAACTTCGGGATTCCGTAGTATCTTGAGCGACTTTTATAATAATGATTCCGCACGACTTATAATTTTGACTCTCCTCCATTCCGCTTTGTATTACCGATTATAGACTAATTGATGCCCGATCAGCATTCCGATCGGTTGCGTGATATTGATTGATCAATATCACGCTCGGTTCGATCGTCAAATTTAGGAATTTGCTGATAGGCTTTTCGCAATATTCTCGCGCGATGCATTTCTGCGGTCTTTCGAAAGACTGATCGTAATTTCGGCGGTCACATATTTGTGTCTTTCGAAAGACTTTTTCCGAGATTCATTCGGACTACTTTTGTTGCCATGCGGACTACTTTTATTATTAGTTGTAGATCTGGCTACAACATCATTAAACAAATGTGACAACATTAAAAAAATGTGTTTATGTGAATTTGTGTTTACTTTTAGTTATTAAGAGAAAATGTTATAAAAATGTTTATTTTTCTAATTGTAAGAAAAAGTATAATAAATCTTTTGTAAAATTAAATTTTTGAAACTCCCAATTTTTCCCCACACATAACTTTCTTTTAAAATTAATTTTTTATACAGAAAAAAATTTTGAATTTTCGATAGAGAATCGCGTTAAAATACTTTGTAAAAGAAAAAAGTATAAATTTTTACGTCCGCAAGTAAGTATTCAATCAAGTATTCAATCTTTTCTATGAGTAAGTTTCTTCGGCTTGAATTAGCTTTCGAGGAGCACTGCGTACAAGCTCGTTAGCGTCGATGCTCTTGCGGTGGACGCTCACACGAGCGTACGAAGTTTGCCGCGAGTATGAGCTCGTTGCGCGAAGATACTGGCGCGAGCATACTCCCGCCACGGAGGGACCCTTCCGCGAGTAAGCTAATCTCACTCTGAGAAAAAATCAAGAATTTCAAATGTCCCATCCCATTGTTTATTAAATTAAGTACAACGTTCATTTCGCGAAATGGATGTGCGCTGGAAATATTCGTGGACATCGATCGTGTGCGGACCAACGGGATACGGGAAAACAATCTTTGTAAAGAGATTTCTTCGTTATTTACCCGTTATGTCAGATGTCCGTTTTGAGAGAATTTTATTTCATTACGCCGAGTGGCAGGATGCTTATCAGCAGCTTCAATATGAAACTCTTCTTGATCGATTATCAGAAAATTCTTGGTTTTTCACGTTGGATTTAAAACATTGAGAATGTTGTCTTTTCCTTATCTTCTGGACGAAACTTCACCTGCCAGTGCCACTTTTTAAATCCAATGTGAAAAACCAAGAATAAAAACGATTTGTGGCAATTTACTGTGATGCCATTTAGATTATGTAATCCTCCGGCGATTTTTAAGAGGTTAATGGAAAGAGTTCTTCATCAGATATTAAATAAAATTTATTTGGTTTATTTAGGTGATGTTGTGATTTTCAATAAAAGCTTCGAGGAGATGTTGGCTACGGAAAGTTTTTTCTTCGTCTCAGGGCACCAAATTTAAAAATAAATCCAAAGAAATGTTCCCTGTTTGGAAGGAAAGTTAAATATTTAAGACATGAAGTCTCGGAAGAAGGAATTTCTATTGACTCTGAAAAGATTGTTTCTGTACAGGAATGGCTTGTTCCGCGGAATAAGAAGTAAATTCATAGCTTTTTGGGGTTTTGCTTCTATTATAGGAAATTTGTTAGAGGATTTTTACAAATATCAAAACTCCTATTTTCCTTGACAAAGAAACAGTGCAGGTTTGTTTGGGATGAACATTGTCAGGAGGCATTTGAAAAGCTTAAACGTTGTTTGATTTCTTCCCCTGTCTTGTCTTTTCCAATTGAGACAGAAAAATTCATTTTGGATACTGACACCTCGAATCATGATATTGGTGCTGTTTTATCCCAGGTTCAAGAAGGAAAGGAGAGAGTAATTGCTTATTTTAGTAGAGTGTTAAGTAAAACCGAAAAAAACTATTGTGTTACTCATAGAGAGCAATAGTTGACTCTTTGAAAAGTTTTCATCATTATTTATATGGACGAGAATTCTTAATAAGAACTGATCATGTTTCTCTCCGTTAGTTGATGTCTTTTAGGGAATTAGAAAGTTAGTTGATCCGCTGGGTGAAACGTCAGCAATATAATTTCGAAATTTCTCATCGAGCAGGGAAATCGCATGGGAACGCTGATGGATTGTCAAGACGCTCCTGTGCGGAAAGTGACTGCAATTATTGCGCCAGAGTAGAAAGAAAAGAGGAGGAAAACAAAGGGTAATATTTAGGAAGGATAGAGGGAAGAGAATTAAAGGATTGGCGGGCAGCGCAATTAGAAGATCCTTCGATTGTTGAAATTCTTCAGAGTAAGGAAATAGATAGACGCTCATGACATGAGATTATTTCCAGGAATACTTCTTCGAAAATTTATTGGTCTCAATTGAGATTCTTTGGTTATTAAGGATGGAATTCTTTGTAGGAGATGGGAGTCTCCTGATTTGAAAACTGTTATTTTTCAAATTGTTGTTCCTCATAAAATGATGCAACAGGTTTTGGAAGAGATTCATGATTCTCCTATAGGAGAATATTTTGGAGTTAATAAAACTCTTGAAAAGATTCGGAAGCGTTTCTTTTGGGCGACATGCAAACAAGATATAAAACATTGGATTAAGATCTGTAAAGTTTGTGTAGCTAAAAAAGATCTTGCTGGAAAGGGAAAATCTGCTTTTCAGATTTATAATGTAGATGATGCTCCCTTTGAGAAGATACAGATGGATGTGTTAGGCTTCTTACCATTTTCATCATCTGGGAATAAATATTTATTAGTGGTTACTGATTGTTTCTCAAAATGGATGGAGGCTTTTCCACTGAGAAATATTAAAGCTGAGAAATATTAAGTACGGTGGCAAAAGTCTTTGTAAGTCAGATAGTATCTAGGCATGGAGTGCTATTAGAAATACATACGATCAGGGAAGGAATTTCGAATGTTCCAGGAGTTATGTCGAATTTTAGGAATAAAGAAAACTTGCACCCCTCTTCATTCACAATCCAACGGTCAGGTGTAACGACAACATCAGACTTTGTTAAATTATTTATCTAAATTTATTTCAAAAAACCAGAGAGATTAGGATCGTTGGGTCCCTTTAGGATTATTAGCTTACAGATCTAAGCATGAGGTCACAGATTTTATTCCTGCAAAGTTGAATTTGGGTAGAGAATTAAGATAGATTGCCGATAGATCTTCTTCGTGGTTGTCCTCCTGAAACTGATAATGTTCCTCAAGATGGAGGATATTCATATAGATTGATGGAGAATGAATCATATCCATAATGTTGCGAGTCAACGTATGGATTTAAGATCGTAAAGGATAAAAATGAATTATGATCGGAAGGATAGACGACTAAATTTTGTGCCTGGCCAGAAAGTTTGGTTTTATAATCCTTAAAGAATGCGAGGTAGGATTCCCAAGTCGCAAAGTAGTTGGGAAGGACCTTATGAGGTGGTTAGGAAAATGAACAATGTAGTTTATTGCATTCGGAAAACGAAAAGACATAAAAATAAAGTGATACAAATTTAAATAGATTAGCTCCATTTGAGGAAAGGAAAGAAAATTTATAGGGAAAAGAATCGAAGCTGAGCCTGTAAATGTGTAAAAAGAGATATATAGATATTTCATTTTTTTGGGGGATAATTAATTAGAAAGAAAGTTCTTTAAGTAGATATTGTTTATGTTTATGTTTCTTATTTGAAGTTTGTTGGCATCGCTTTAAGAGGAAGATCTTCTGCTTACTGTCCAAACATCCGGCTAAGAAAATTCTTTTTTTTTCTTTAAGAAAACCGCCTCGCTCTCGGTTTTTTTGAATCGTGATTTTTCCGAGGGATTTAGGGCGAATGTTGAGGCAGGGACTTGGGATGTCCATTAGAACGAAAGTCTACGGAAGCTTCCCCCCCACTCTGTCCGAGGATTCAAGAGAGAAGTGCGCAAGACAAGCACAAGATAAAGAAGTCACGGAAGAAGAAAGAAGAAGGAAGATAACCTCGCAGTGGCACGGAACTTCCGGGAAAGATGAAGTTTGGAACTGGTTCGGCGCTCGGTAATCCGCAGCAGCAACTCGGGGTAGAGCAGGAAGCTGACAGATTCCCTGAGAACTTCATCGTGGAAGAAGAGGCCGACTTTTCGGCGAGAGAGTCCCCTGGAATTATCGGAACGACAATTTCGAAAAATAAAATTTGTATTTCTTTCCTAAACTGTTCTTCCTTTCCTGGCGCGAGTGTAACGTGAGAGATCGTCGTGGAAGCGCAACAATAAATTGCTCGCAAAAAGTCGATATATTGAAGTAAATTTTCGTGATGTCGAATGACATTTTAAGAGGACACGAACAGATAGATTTTCTAGATGTAAAATTCTAAATTTTTTTTAACATTTGGAGTTATACACTATCGAGGTTATTTTCTTTAATTCTATGGCAAACAAAAATCTGAAAAATAATTAGATATTTCTAGCTTGGAATTATGTAGCTAAGATTGATTTTAGGTCGACGGGAAACGAAAGTAAGATGGACAAACACTGGAATTTATGTTACAAAAAAATTAAATTTATTATTATATTATTATACATATTATACCAATTCATAAGTGTTTCTTTAATATTTAATTATTCTTAAAAATACAAGTTTGTATATGACAACACGTTACATGAGATTTTTCGCATTTCCTTTTTCCATGAAGAAAGATTTTACGAAATAATTGTACGATTAGCCTATCATTATCTTCATAGTCTTTGCTGAATATTTTGAGAAACTGTTTAAGCTTATAATCGCGAGACAAATAATAAAGAAATATGCAGCAATATTATCCGCAGGTCTGAGAAAATGTGCCCTGTAATCGCATAATGTTCCATTTATGAGTAGTAGAGTCGAAATCGTAGATTGAATCTGGAATCGGGTGGTAGTTTATAGCTATCGAAATACGTGCCTTCTCCATGTTTGTCTATGTAGAAAGCCAGTGTTGTCCAGGATGATCGTGATTATCGGTGTTCGCGACGATGTTCACGACTTCGTCCACACCCTCGGGATTCTGTCGGCAGGATACATACCCGCATGTCCGACTGAGATGATGCAACGCTCGTAAGATTTCGAGCGAATTCATCTTTCGCAGAGAGGAATGATGTTTGAGTTGTTTCCTGACTCGTCGGTGTCGTTATATTTTTATCCTTTTGCGAAAATTGTACGGTAGGAGCTTCCTTTTTTTCATGCGTGAGTTTCGATAGATCTTTTCTTTCTCCGCTTTGTTCGCACCTCGTTTATTCTGTTTCTAATCTTTTATTTCTCCACGTAAGGACATACGGGAAATTTCGTTTTATAATATATTAAAAATCTCGCTTTCTGTATTGCTGTCATCGGAGTTTCATCGGTAAAAGAATTATCGTTGTTTATTAATTATGTCGTTTCCTTCTTGCGGTTGCATTCAGTATCTCAATTTGCATGCATTGCGTAACGCACAATGAAATTTGCCGGAATTTCGATAAAATCCGTAATGACTGCAGCGTAATTCATGCTCTTCGCCTTCCGACAGATTTTTGAATGCGAGAAAGATTCCTTCTAGATTATATATGTTTCTCGCAAATGTGTTTTGCAAATAATGTATCTTTTCTCGGCCTTTGGTGTATATATAACGCGCTTGCCATGCAATTTCACGTAGTTCTGCCATGAAATGTTTGGAATTAGTTTTTTCGTCAAACCACTCGTTTCCGTGGAAGTTTCGAGAGAGCCAGTTGTTTTCTCGTTTATTTTTCAGATAATTCGACAAATGGATATGGAGGTACCATAATTCAGTGACTTATGAATGCTTCGTTAACGGCGACAACTGTCACTTCTTTCCCCTCAGCATCGCGCGAAACCTTGTATATCGATAACTGTATCCATGATGCGCAGAATGCATTTTCAATCTGTTTTGCTTGAAGTGACGACGTTCGCGTCTAAAACAAAACTGCGGCTATTTTTCGTTATGCTTTCAGAGAAATAGAAATAAAAAGTAGATAACGGTGAGGGAAGAAATTCGAGTATATTTTAGCCATTAAAATCAACGATAATTTGATGCGAGGAATCGATTTCTAACACGTTATCGAACTCTGCATAAACGATACAATTAATCGTTGTGGTAATTGCTTTTTCAAATCGCACTTCTAATTATAAACTTCCATGTCTGAAAAGATTCCATGTCCCGCGCAATTTGCCGATAGATCGGGAGTGAGATCGAAAACGAAAAGCGTGAAACCTTTGGCATAATTTTCTCTGCTTATAGAATTCCCCTTGTTTAGAAAATGGATGCCGGTTCCCGAGAAGGGGGTATTATAAACCTCGATGTAGAGCTGGTCTTTTGAGAAACTTGGATGCAGTGGTCTGCTCGGAATTTGCACGTCATCGGCGCCATATAACGAGAAGAAATTTATACCGTAATTTTTGAAATTAAATGGATTTAGCTTTCTGTCACCGTTAAACACTTTGTTATCGACGAATCCGACTATTACGTGCTTTGGAAGTTGCCCGAATATCGCGTTATCAATCGATTCTCCTACCATTCCGGCGTGAATGTTTTAACTTCGACTCGCGTCAGAGGATACTTGGCGGTTGTTTTACTCAACATTCTCGCATGTTCGAGTAACACTGCAGGATTTATTTTTGCTTTTCTTATGAGCAAACTAGCATCTAGAATACGTATTTTCGACGTTGAGTTGCTTTCCATGAGACAAAACGCATCTCTTGAGCGAACAAGTCTCATTCTAACCTCCACTCCGTTAATTAAAAATTTATCTTGATTAAAGACGTCGCAATGAAGATGGCCTATTAAATCTAGCGAATGTTCTTCTTGGATGTATCGGGCGCATCTCACGAGAGCTTGATTGGAATTGTCCGATTCTAATAGCGCGTCCATATAACTGGGTTCATCCGTATCCCATAGACAAGAAGTCAGATGGGAAATTTTTACCGATGAAGAATAATTTAACAATGCTTCAAGGTACGCGCGATACCTGTAGATATTTGGGGGTGATATGAGTTTTTGATTGAAGTACACGTCGATCTGGTTGAACATCGAATGTAGTAGTTGTATCGAATGTAGTATTTACAGGGCTTACTTTGTTTCCTCTTCCTGCTAATGTTCCAGGACCGGGTAAACTTTCCACTCGTACGCGAAGACTTAGCATGCGTGAGATCTAGATAATCTTCTCCGTGTCCGGGTACGATAAATTCTATAGCGTCCGCGAGCAAGATTACCGGTTTGTAATAAACCCATTGTGAACTCTCGATACCAGTTTGAGTAGGAGATAAACTGAAAAGATCTAGCTCGCTCTTTAAACACTTGCTCGAGTATAAAGAAGTGAGTATGAAGAAAGGACATATCTCTCAAATTTATGAATCGCACTCACGTCGGTTAAGCAAATATATTGGATACGATGCGCTTTTTCCCGCTATTTCGTCGATGTTTCGTTGCCTTTATATTTTTTCCCGCTTTCCTTCTCGATGATTTTTTTAATTGTTTTTTTCATGCCGATTTTGATGATTTCTTTTTTTTACCGACTTGTCTGCATTTACGAATCGAGCTTCTCCCGGATTTACCGGTGCATGCGTCGTGCCCTCCGAAGGAAAACTGAGCGACTCGTATTTTCGCGGATGTTTTATACCCCGACCCCTTCATCAAGTTACTTATATTTTCTTTGGCTTTTCTTTTGAGATTCCCCCCCCCCGATTCCTTGAATCACGTTTTTAATTGCTTCCTTAAACGGAATATTGTTTTCAACATTCTCTATCACGCCAATTCCGGCGCGTAAAGCTTCTTTCCCGACTGCGCGCATTCCCCTACTTAGAAAAGGAAGTACTCTTCTAAATAATTCTCCGAAAAAAATTTTCGATCCCATGACCATGCTGATAGGCTGAATCGACGAAAATTCGAGGAATTCCTTCTCCCCTACCTTCACTATCATTCTGCATTTCATAATACTCGTATTCCATACGGGATTTTTTCTCAAAGCTCCGTAGACTTTCCACCGCAAATGATAATTAACGGACACGTCTAAAGTGTAATGTCACTATCAGTGTTCCGGATACGAATGGTATTTTTTCTCCACTATGATCTTTTATATCTATTTCAATTTTACGGAATTTCGTTTGACGCAGTGGAGTATATTGCAGAGTGGAGAAATATTTTACCAGATTCGTCCAGTACATGTAATTACAGCCGAATATTTCAACTGGAACGATTCGAAGAAGCGAACTTCGCGTATCGCCGGTTATGTAAGGCTTGCAAATATCGCAATAAACGTACATTTTACCAGGGATACCGTACTATAGACTACAGGGTTTTATAATCCAGGAAGATATAACGCGTCCTCCACCAGCGGCGATAAAACCGAGTTTGAAAAATGGAGTTAAATCATTGGAATTAGGTAATTTGTGATGGTAAAAAAGGCTGGCATCATTGGTGTTGATTTTCCTCAATATTTGAAAAATATTATGGCAGATTTATTATATATAATAACGAGAGTGCAGTTTTCATCACATTCGAGGCTTATGAGGACATTATCACTAGAGTCTTTTTGTAGTTCGAAAGTAAAATGCGAATCAGCGTATCTACACTCTCTATTAATCGCGTAGATAAGATCCTCTTTATTTTCATAAACACCTGGCCGTAAGTGTAATTCTTTCACCGTAAACTTATCAGCATTCTTCTCATCCTTTACGCTCTTCAAATTGGCGAATCTAATCTTATTATCGTTTCGACGTACGTGAAAAAGACTAGAGAGAAATTGAATCTCGCTAAGCGCGATTTCCTATTCTCCGAATAAATTTATATTGTGAGGTAATTGTGTGGTGAAAGAAGAGTATGTATTTCCTGGAAAATATTTCTTACTGCTATTGCTCGGAAGAACTATGAAAAATTGCTCCTTTTCCATTTTAGAGAAAAGTTAAACTCGAAGCGGGAATTCGACTGTCGAATTTACTGGGATATTCTCGCCAACTAACTAGCAGCTGTTTATTAGCACCGCGTCTTCTCCTCTATCACGCGTTCGACGATAAACTCTTCTTCCGCCAAATTTTTATCGACTCGTTCTAATTTTTGTTCATAAAAAATCCCATCGATTTTGTTCTCCCGATAAATCACAATTCGTACACACGGGGTCTTCGCCAATGGAGAACGCGACAAACTCGAAATATCTCCTCGCTCCATCGCGCTTCATATCTTTTCTTGAAAGTGGCTTTTGCGCTACTGACACGAACGAGATCGTTAACATTGAATTTAGCTTTTCGTTCTATTATTTTCGGCGCCCCTTTCTCTCTCGCCCTATGCCGCTCCATATTTTCGTGTGCGAGCATTTTCTCTCGTAATGGCCGCTGGTTGCATCCTGGACGAATGACGAATGACGATGTGATTGTAAGCGCGCACGATATCTTTACTACGATATCTTTACTACGATGTAACGCCGCGTATTTTTATGTGTAAAATAGCGCCACATTCGCTCCTTCAACGTTCTATTGAAGCGTTCAACGATGCTTTGATGTCCGGATTGCGAACTATTCGATAACGTATGCCTCTTTCTTTCAAAAAATCTTGCAACGATCACGCGATAAATTCTTTGCCCTTGTCGATTTGTAAGTACACGGATACTCGACCATCGCTTCTCGAGAAAATGTTTTGGAAGGTCCTTGTCACGCAATTATATTGCGATATTTTATCCCGCAACGGTTCTACCCAGACAAATTTACTAAGTACATTGATAATCACGAGCAGATAAGAAAATCCGTCGTTGTAACTTTTGAGATTACGGAGTTCGATCAAATCGACCTCTCACAGATCGTCGATATTCGTCACGTAACGTAATCGTGGAAATTTTTGTCTCGATGGATGGTACAGCGTGTATGCGTCTTGCGATTCGAGCCTGGCAACGAGCTACTTCTCTCCTTCTCTTCTGAGAAATTCAGTTTAGCGGCACGCGAGTTAGGTTATCCGTTGTCAAATACTCCGCATAATGCGCAGGATCGTAGTACAAATTTTCAAACCCGGTCATTTCAATTTACTCCAATCGAATAAGCGTCTCTTTCTCACTCATGGAGAATCTTTCATGAAGGTTATAGAGGTATCGGTTTTACGAAAACGAGGCGAAAGAAACAATGCGCAATTCACTCACTCTTCTTCACCGATCTTGCGTTTTTGTCCCTTTTTCGTGCGTCGTACTCTCTTCCTCTTCATTGTCGTTGAAAGTTTTCTCGGTATTTTCGGAGTGGAACTCACTCGTGGTGGTGATAATATCTTGATAAATGTGGTTGCTAACAATTTTGTATTTTCTACGAGTACGGGGTGTTTGTCGCAGTAATCACGCAAACTGACCTCTTCCTATTGCTTTCATGGTTTTTCTCTCACGTATCGCATCGTTTATCAGTTCCATGATATTCGAATCTTTTATAACGTTACTGTCGATAGTCACGATTCCTTCTTTCGTTCCAAGTAATTCTGGCCGGTACTGCTTTATCAATTAAATGTTTCAAAAGTAAACGCGCTTTGGAAGGAAAACTTTTCGGCACATTATTTATAATTGTTTCGATGCTTCGGTGTTCGCGCCCACGCAAAGAGTCGACTCGTAGTATATTATTTACATCCTCGTCAAGATGAAAGTTTGCTTGGCGTTTGTGATTCGCGCGCCGATTTCGGTACGTCTCCTTCTCTCGCGTCTGAATTGTTCTCATTGATGACATTACGCGTCGAATCTTCGTTTTGCGATTTATTAAAATGATGATATCGCCAAAGTACTTCTTTATACAATTTCCATTTCTCACATTGCGCGGGGTGGGTGAATTAAAAATCCTGCTCATATTGGAATCGAGTCGAGACAAAGTCGTTCCGTGTGTTTGTATGGAATTAAAATTTTTTTCATGTATCGTCTCCGAATTCTGCTGCGTGGAGTTTTCCCTCGTGCCTATTACCGATTGCTGATGTTGTTGGAGACGATGCTGCATTCTTTCGAGATTTTTCGTGAAAAATTCAAAGATCATCTTTGCCCTTTTCAT
>NW_011933386.1:55367-67755 GCF_000187915.1 Pogonomyrmex barbatus | reverse complement strand
ATATATACATAATATATATTATTTAGATAACAGGAGTTGGTTAGTGAGTATGTTAAAAAGCGGATGTATGATGAGAAGCGTGTAGAATATCGACAGTTTTCTAAAAGATTAAAGCGAGTGGAAGAGAATGAATAGGGTACTTAGGTGATACAGTGTACGAGGAAGCGATAGGAGTGTAGGAAAAGGTAGACGTAGTAGATTAGGAAATATAATGGGAATTTTACAGAGGAAGGATTATAGAGGTTATGGCGAGTAAGGACTCAGGAGGAAAAAACTAGAATATCTTTCAGTGAACAGGTGGAGATAGATGCGATTCAGAAAAAATGTTAGAGGAAATAAAAAAGGAGATGAACTTATTAAGAGAAGAAATAAGAAAGGAACTAGATCTGTTGAGAGAAGAAAAGAGGAAAAATATGTTTAGAAGAGTTAAAAAGGAAAGAAGGAGAATGGACAGATAAGATAGAAAACATGGAAGAATGTGTGTTAGATTTGGATAAAAGATTAAAAGAGAAAGAGCAGAAGAAGGTATAAGACTGAAATGGGAGCGAGGAAAACGGGCATTGGGAGGTAAAAAATAAGAATAGAAGCGTTAGAAGTGGAAGAAGCAATAGGTCGGGTAGCGTAAGAAGCATAGGATTAGGAATGAATGAGGGTGGATTAAGTGAGGGAATTAGGGGATTAGGGGAGGTGATAAGGATGAGACTGGTGAATGTAATGGACAGAGAGGAAAGAAAAAAACAACATTATTATTAGGGGAGTGATGATTCCGAGAGAAAAAGAGAGAGATAAGAATGGGTGCGCGGAGTAAGCAAAGAACTTGCTTAAGGAAAAGATTGGAGTGGATGGAGAGATAGTATCTCCCCATCCACTCCAGTAGAACGAATGGTACAGTATTAATGGTTAAACTAAGCAGCGAGGAATGTAAAAAAGAAGTCATGAAGAACAAATACAAATACAAATTAAGAGATGAGATGATATATATAAAAAATGATCTTAGCTGGGAAGAAAGGAGAATTCAAAAAAAGATAATGAATGAATATCGCGCATTCACACATTTGTTAAGCATATTGAAAACAACATCAGATTGTTGCGTATTGCCAAAATTCACTTGCTTGCTCTTTGACAGGTGAGTCCCTGGTAAGGAGCCTTCGTTGATATACATATAGACTTGAAGGATATGAGAGATAGGGGGGGGAGAGAAGGATATGAGAGGAAGAGAATCGCACGACGTTAGTCGTGCTAGAGAAGGTCGATCTGACCTTGAGCCACGAAGGGCTCTCGATGTATGAAAGTTCTGCCAAAGGCATGAGCGTTCTAAAGCTCCTGATAGAATTTGGTGGACCCTACCTTGTGTCGCCCGCTACCTCGTTAGCGCTCTCGCTGTGACGAGCTAAACAGGACTCAGAGGTATTCTCTAATCCTGTTTAGCTCGTCACTTTCCTTCCTTCGGATTTTATCGGGCAAGATGAAAGGGCAATTGAAAGAAACTTAACTTGGTGCACTTACGCCGAAATGAGAGAGAATCCCAGAAACATGTCCTCACACGCTCGCCGCAGAATCACAAAAGAGCCAACTCACCGTCGAGGGCACTACAACTCGCTATTAACAATTGACGCAGGGGTCAGTGCCGGTATCCTTAGCAACCGCGGAACTCGCGCTTTCCGAACACAAATTAAAAATTCTAAATGCCTGTACATTTAGAAACAGAGTGTTTCTCTTGCTAGCCGGTTTGAGCAACGCGGTCAAACAGAATGATATAATAGATACCACTATAATATCATGTTTGAGTAATACCAAAGCCTTCATCAAAAATAATCTAGAAGTGCTCTTCATACAACATGACAAGAGCAACACGATTATTGCAATGCAAAAAATAGACTATATACAAAAAATGGCATATATGTTGAATGACAGTGAGACTCACACTCTGTTAAAACAAACTCCCACTAACAACTTAATATCAAAATTAAAACCTATGTTGAAGAGATAGAAAACAGCAGGATTTAATTTCGGAAGCAATATATAAAAAATTGAATGCAACAAATCTAATTTTATCGCGTGCATATGGTTTACTGAAAATTCACAAAGCGGGGAACCCGCTACGCATTATTATTATTTCGTCAATCGGCAGTCCGTTGCATAACTTAGCCGCATTTTTACATAAAATTATTCATTCCAATTTACCATCACCAGACAGATCTGTTAAAAGATTTCACTTAGTCTGTTAAAAGATTTCTTGGTCAAGAATAAATCTGAGTTAAGAATTCAGGATGATTCTATCTTTGTCTCCCTGGATGTAATCTCACTATTTACAAATTCCGATAGAGCTCGTCATTGAGAGTATTAAATGTTGATGAAATATGAAACAAAAACTCCATTGCCAAAATCTGAATTCATAGATGCAGTTAAACTCGTATTAAATTCTACCCTTTTTTATCTTTAACAACAAATATTATAAACAAACGTTTGGCGTTCCATGGGATCCCCTCTATCATCCACAGTAGCTGATTTGGTCTTGCAAGATCTAAAATCACATTCACTTGACGTTCTGCCATTTTCTTTGAATTTCTATTATAGATATGGACGACATAATACTCTCCACCCTAAGATCAAGAATTGATAATATTAAATACTTTTAATGCATATCATCCGAAATTAAAATTTATTGTTGAGGTGGGAAGAGACAAGATAAATTTTCTAGATATCACTTTGATTAAAAAGTGAAACTATCTCATTTATAATCAGTACCAAAATCCTTTTTCAACGAAGTACTTGAATTATTATTCATGCCATTCTCATTGCCAAAAAATTGGCACAATAATTGATCTGATTAATAGAGTTCTATTATTATCTTATTCTGTTTTTCATTAGGAAAGTTTCAATAAAATTATTAACATACTCTTGGCCAATGGATATCCTTTGAAATTAATCTTTGATAATATAAAAAAAAGATTGAAGCATAAATTCCGCAATATCAACCTTTTTAACAAATGACATTGATGAACAGAATAATGATAAACCTTTATTTTTCACCACTCCGTTCTCCAAAAAAAAGTCTCCAAGAAATTTAAGAAACTTTTTATATTAAAATAATCATGTAGTTAGAATGGCATACAAGGGTTTAAACAAGTTGAATAAATTCAGAGCTCAAAAAGACAAATTATCGTTAAGTTTATATTCTGATGTCGTTTATAAAATTAAATTGCGAGGCCTCGTCAGACAAACGGGGAGACTTCTAAAAATCAGGGTGTTGGAACATAAAAACCATATTAATAGAAATATCACACAACATTCGGTTATTACGGACTACAGGTTAACATGTCTCATGATTTTGATTGGGATGGTATAAAGGTATAAAGGTATTGGACACGGAAAATAATTTACAAAAAAGATTGATATGAAATGATTTTCATACACAAACAGAAACAGGCTTCGAATTTACAAACGGACACCTACCTTCTCGATGCCCTCTATAGATTATTTACGAATTCTTGATGTTTCTATCTCTAGTTTTATTACATATTTGTTTCAGCAGAAGTTCATTATACTGCGTACTATCTATGCGGTTTCTTTGTGTTGGTGCATCTATAAGTAAAATATCACCTTGTCATAATTTTACGTTAAAGCTTTATTAATCGACTTATACAATTCATTCTGCACGACATGGATTTATTTTAATTTTTCTAGTAATTTTAGCTGATACTCTTATTAATCTTAGACTATTATTTATTTATGTTTATTTATGTTTATTGTTATCCTTTATTAAATTATTTTTTAAATTATTTAAATTATTTACATTATTTTCAGTTAACTTTTATATACTATGACGAATTTCTCTTATCTGACTATCTGGTTATTACTTTAGACTACTTTGCAACATCAATGGTTTATCTATTTAATTCATAACGACTTGGCGATGCAGGATGGACATACGTGATCCCGTTTCCTCTCGTAATTTTTATATTGCACTGAGGATGATCCTAAACAGAGGATCGAAACGTCTGTAAATTTATGTTTCATGTAATTATTTTTAACATTATTTTTAACATTTAATTTTTAACATTATTTTTAAACACGAAGACCCTGTGTTGACTTTGATTGGCATTTTCTTATACCTTTTCATGATAAATGAATGGATTAAAGTTCAAAAAGATAAAGGAATGGAAGTAAAAATGGGAGGGTAAGGGTATCTGAAGAGCTTGGACAGAAATTGAAAAAGAAGAAGAGTTAAAGAAGACTTAGAAGAAAAGTTAGTTAGAAAAGAGGGGTAGAAAAAGGGAGAGAAATAAACGAGGAAGATAAAGGAATGGAAGAGAGAGGAAAGAAGAAAGGAGAAGAGGAAAGGGAGAAGAAAGAAAGAATAGAGAAAAATTTTGGCTAAGCCAAAGAAGATTTAGAGATGGGACGAAATTAAAGTATGGAGAGAGGGAGGGAAGAGGGAAGGGAGAATGGAAAGGGATAAGGAAATTTAGAAGTAAAGCGAGGAAAGGAGGGGATAAAAAGGATAAGATAGGATTGCTAAATAAGAAGAAAGATATAAAATGCAGTGGAATTAGGACTATGATTTTTTGGAATACAACAGGCATATATAATAAAGGTATAGATTTCTGAGACTACATAAAAAGGTTTAATTTCAGTTTGTGTGAGACATGATTAGAGGAAAAAAGCTGGGACAAAATTAAAGGAAAGTTACCGAGCTCACACGAATGGGTAGCTATGCAGAAAAAGTGAAAGGAAAAGAGAGGGCAAAGAGTGGTTTGCTTTTTAATAGGTAAAAGGAAAGGCAGAAGGATTGAAACAAATGAAAAAGGAATAATTAGGTCAGTAATAGAGGGAAGAAAGGAAAAATAGAACATATATTCGATGTATGGGGGATTGGAAAAAAAGAAGTGAATTTGAATAAAATAGATTAACTGAGGAGGAAGATGAATTAATGATAATAGAAGATTTTAATTTAAAGTTAGGAGAGAAATAAGTTAGAAAAAAAGAGTAAAGATAAAACTATAAGTAATGGAGGTGGAAAATTTGTAAAGTGGATACAAGAAAAAGAGTGGTATATATTGAATGGTATGTCTAAAAACGATTGGAAAGGTGAGTACACGTATGTAGGTGCTAGAAGTAATACAGTCAGATTATGCAATCGTGAATGAAAAAGCGAAAGATAAAATTGTAGAATTTAAAGTAGGTGACAGAGTAGACTTAGATCACCTGCCGTTGATCTTGGAGATAGAACTGGAAAGAAGAGAAGAAAGAAAGAAAAAGTACAGAATGAGGAAAGAGAGCTGGAGGTTATTATATGAAATAAGAAGGTTTCCCGAGCACCAAGAACGCAATTGCGCCCACCGCTGACGAAGCGGATTGCGGCAAGCGAGCGATACTTTATTATCCGACTATTATTACTTTTGTTAACCGATAGTGATTGCTAAATATAACTGTTTTGTATTTATTTTGTAACCGCCCCACTTAATCTTATGCTCTGAATAAATTAATTGTCAATCGGGTTGCGCAATCTTTACGCGAAAAGCTGCCGCGCGACCCAGAAATATACCGCGAACGCCGAACAATCATTTTGATTACGCCGCAAGGACCGGCCGCCTGAAACAGGATAAAAACGGGAGACCGGTGCCAGGAGCGGGACTCATTAAGATTCTGTATTGCCGTCACATCTGTCGCGGTCTGAATTAATTAATGCAAAAGAATACAGTTTAATAAATTTTATTGACAAAAACGACAAGTGTTCATGTTCCACAATTCTGAAGCCGACTTCCTAGCTGATCTTTCCCCGAAATGACCCACAACAAAGGAAACGGAAGAGAGGTATAGATTGAAAAAAAAAAGATAGGGGAGAATGCGGAAGAAAAGTGGATGATTTTAAAAGGTATTATTCAAGAGTCTATGGTGAAAAGGAAAATAAAGAGGAGAAGAAGAAAGATAGGTTTTAAGAACTGATGAGATGGGAATTGTACAATACAGAAAAGGAAAGAAAATATAAGAGCTGGAAGAAAAGAAATGGAAGTAAGAAAGATATTATATAAAGGAGAAGAGAAAATGGAGAGTTGTAGGAAAAGAAAAAGAAAAAGAAAGGAAAAGAAGGTTGAACTAAAAAAATAAGAAGAGAAAGGGAAGTATAGAAGTATATAAATAGGAAAAGAGAAAAAAACAATGGATAGATAATAATATTGATGGGGTAAATGGAGAATGCACTTCATGCAATTATTAGGAGGAAAAGAAGAGATGCTGGAAGAAGGGAAGGAGGAGAAGAGGATAAAGAAGTAGGAAAGGAGGAAGAAATAAGTGAAGAGGAAATAAGGAGGACAATTAGGAAAATGAAATAAAAAAAAAGCAGTAGAAGTAGACGGAATCCACATGGAAGCGTGGAAATTTGCAAGTAGGATGTTATAAGAAAAGTTGAAGGAGTTGTTGAAATAGATATGCAAAAAAAAGACTACACCATATGATTGGAAGAGAAGTATATTAGTACCCCTATATAAGAGAGAGGAAATAAAAGAGGTAGGAAATTATAGAGGAATTTTGTTGCTGTGCTTAGCGTACAAGATATGCAGAGATATTAAGGAATAGATTGGAAGAGAAAATAGAAGAAAAGAAGATAATATCAGAAAGTCAGGCAGGATTTTTAAAAAGGAAGATCAATTATAGACAATATATTTGTGTTAAATCATTTGATTCAGAGGAAAGGAGAAAAAGTCTATACATTTTTTGCGGAAAGATATTTGATAATGTAGAGAAGTACTATGGGATATTATGAGAAAGAAGAATATAAAGGAAGGTCTGATCGAAAGAATAGAGAGATTTATGAAGAAACAGAGATGATAATAAGGATAGATACACGGAGGACTTCTGGACAAGAGAGATAAGAGTGCGATAGGAATGTGTTATGAGTCCACTTTTATTTAATGTATATATGGCAGAGATAGAAAAAATTTATAAGAATAGGAACATTGGAGGATTGAGGATATGTAACTTAAGAATGTAGAATCTCGCGTATACGGATATAATTTTAGTAGCAAAAAATAGGGAAGCGTTATTAGATATGATGGATTCTTTTAAGAAGTTTTTGGAAAAAAGAAAATTGAAAAAAATAATGTACAGAAAAAGCAAAAGTGTTAGTTTTTAATAGGAAGAAAAGAGAAGGTAATGAAATTTGAAACTGGAAAGATAAAAAGATCGAAGAAGTACAGGAATTTAAATATTTAGGTTTCATTTTTAATAGGAAAGGCAATTATATAGATTACATTAAGGAATTGATTACGAAAGAAAGAATGGATAGCGAGAAAGGTATAGAGGAAAGAATTTGCAAAAACGATTTTATAAGAAGGTGGATATTATTTAGATATTTAGTGCAAAGTGTGATGGAATAGGGGGCGAGGTGGAAATATGGGGCTGGGAGGAAAAGATTGGTTTAGAGAAAATTATGTTTTATTATGTTAGATGGATCTTTACGTTAGACTTTTACACGCCGAGATATGCGATTTCAAAGAAATTAAGGATAAATTGAGGATAGAATAGGGTTTAAGGGCAATGAAGTTCGAGGAGGAAATTCTAGGTTTGAGGGATGGTAATACATTAAAAGAAAAGGAGCTAAATAGATGGAATGATGGGTATGGAATGGAAAGAGAGAAATACTATAATAGAAATGGATTGGGGATAGGAGGGATAGTAATGAAAGGAGGAAACGGAAATGACATAGTAGGAATGCTTATAAATACAGAAAAAGATATACAGAATCAAGTAGAGGAGGAAAGGATAAGACAAGCGAAATATAATAAAAAGTACAAGGAGTTAAAGATTGAGTTAGAGGGCCCGATTTATTTAAGGAAAAGTCTGGAGGAAATAAGGAGTGGAGAAGGTATTAGAGCGTTAATAAAGTGATGTAGAATTTAGAGAAAAACAAATATAGAGAAAAAGAAAAGGAGATGCGTATTTTGTAAGGAGAAAAATTATGTGGAGTATTATATCAAAAGATGTGAAGAAATAAAAGAATGATTTGTAGGATTAGGATATAACGAGGTAGAGTTAAAAAAATTTATAATGATTATGAGGCTTTATAATGATCTGTTAGACGAGAAAAAAGAGAAAGTATTAAAAAAATTTGGAAAGCAAGGAATAAAAAGATGAAGGAGTTAAAAAATGATAGAAAGGATGGAAAAGAAGAAGTGGAAGGTGTTCAAAGAAGGAAAGAGATTGAAGTGGCAGAAGTGGTAGAATTCTAAAGTTAGAAGAAATTGAAAAGTGAATGAAAATTGAATAAGGCCTGAGAGATATAGAAATAGAACGTTTACAAAATAGATATATTGTATAAATGTGTTATATAGTTTGTACGTTTTGTAAATATTTATGTACATAAGTATTAACCTAAGAGAAGTGGATATAATATATAATATTTCTGTATATGTTCTGTATATAAACAGTAAAAGATAAAGAAATGAATATATAACAAAACGCTGAAGAAATTGTAAGGAGAAGTTGTGAAGAGAAATGTCATTTAAAGTGAAGGATAAGATAGAAAGTATATTATAGATAGGAGGTTAAAGAATATAAATACAACAGGTAGCAAAAAGAAGGGATGGATGAATACGGTTAAGATAAATTTTGTAAACCAAGTCCCTTCTTGGCTTCTGTATATGCTGAAGAATAAATATTCTATTTTAAATATTCTATTATTTAGATAACAAAGATAAATATTGTGACAAAAATATTTTTATTCATCGGCATACTTTCAATCCAGTGTTTCTTCTATTATTGTATATTCATTATTATGTATTCATCAATTATAACATAACATTTTTCTTCCAAATACTTGAAATTTTAAACATTAAAAACTATTATTTACAAGACGTATTGTACAAAAAATTTGAATGTGGATCTATTTATTTTTTATTTAAAATTTCTGACTAATCGCTGCGGCCATATTGGAATTATAACATAAGCAAGAAAAAACATCGAAATTTACTGCGTACTATTTGCAAATAAAGAGATATTTGGATATTTGGATAAGTAACTTTAGTTGTCATCCATTTTTAGTAAATACGAGACAAATCACATGTGCACGATTAAGCACATAATAACAAAATAATGTACAATAAAAAATTTCATTATTAACACATCATTTTTTACACCTATTAATTCATACTTTTATTGTAGTAAAGAGTTGTAATATAATTTCTGCTTATTTCTTCAACACATTTTCACAAGTGTCTTAAAGCAATCTCAAGTTATTTTATTCAAATATCTTTTTATTTGCAAATAAACGCAAGAAATCTTTATATGCCTTCTCTCATTTATGACGTCATGATTCAATATGACTGCGTGACTAATTAGAAGTCTTAAGTTCATAAAGAGATTAAAGTCAGAGACTTACTATATCTTTTCCTCGTAATGAGAATAGGGAATATAAAGAAAAAATTTTGCCTTCTAATTTCAAATTGCAACTTCTATTTAATTTATTATTTGCTCAGTATATATAATATAATATATAGTATAATAGTTAAAACTATAAGTCAGAAGCCTTAAAAGATTTTATCTTTTATAATTTAATTTTATTATTTAATTATTCAAAATGTTTTATAAGTCATGAAACATTTAGAACTTTCACACTGTGAAAAGGATTTGAGTCCCGAATAAATTTATATCTTAAACACATGTATCTTTAAATAAGATAAAACTTTTTAGAACAATATTTTTGTATATTGTAAACATTTGATATATTTAATATTGCTTAGCGAAAGTTTACTAAGTTGTTGCAATAGTAGACATATATTCACTCTACACACACGTGCGCGCGCGGTAATTCAGAACAATCATTTGTCCTTAAAATGTCGTATTCCTGAATCGATTCTAAGACGATTTTTCCTCTATTACATTTTTGTCACAAGTTTACATTTTTATTATTATAAAGGAAAAGGGAATTGTAAGGGATAACAGTTTGCGAATTACGAGCCGCGTACAGAAGATAGGCTGCGACAACTGAGTACTAGAAAAATTGTCTTAGAATCAATTTAGGAATTCATTTTAAGCACAAATGATTATTTTGAATCACTCTGTATGTACACATAAATATTAATATATTTATATATTTATACTATATTCTCATAATGAAATACAGGGCAAGAAGATTTGGAAACTCTTTCTCTGGTGGGCAAAACTTACATGCATGGCATATCTTGGTGTACCTTTCCAATTACTGCGCTTCCAGGAAATTATACATTTTTACAAAAGTCTATTCTTCTCTGGACATATTCTTGGATTTGTAGCCTACCTGGTACTATGGATCTTAAAAGTCAATTTTCTTAAACAATCTCAAACGGAACACAAGAAAAAATGACTAATTCTTCCCTTAATTTTAAAACAGGAAATTCTATGTAATTCTATGTAAGATAACAAATGTCCTGATTTAGATATTTTTTTAAATCGTCGACTCATTGAATTGTGGATCAGAAAATAAATTTTCAATTATTTGATTTTATAATTGTTATATATTTTTCTTGTATAATCACTTACAAGAGGAACATCAGGTGACTGAGTATTTTGGTGCGTTTTATATAGGCTGTTCTTGGGCGAAAAAAAAAAAATGATACGTGTCCGGCCATTTTTGCCAATGGCCCACCATTTCGAAAAAATTGATTTTTAAAAAATGAGTTCAGTCGACCGAGATATAACGTCTGGGCGGGACACTTTATACGTTTGATCGTCACTATTAAGCAAGAGCAGCGGTAGTATAATTGGTAAGACATTGACTTTGTACGAGGTTGCGTGTTCAAATCCTGTCGCGTACACTTTTTTTATATTAAAAATGTGTTTGTATCTGTAATTATTTATATTATTGTACATGTTCGAAAAAAATTATTTAATTATATCTATATTTTTTTGTAAATAAAAATTTTAAGTAGTTATTGCAATTTGAAAAATCTGTATAAAGAAATATTACGATCTGTATAAGTTATACAGTTATACAGTTATACGAAATATTTAATATCTGTATAAGTTTTAATTTCATGTTATTAATTTTTAATTTCATGTTATTAATTTTAATTACTTTCTGATAGAAATAAAATTTCATAAATTTATAAATAAATAATTAAATATTCATGTACGGAATAATTAGTATTACCATCTTCAAAAAAGTTAATATTTTTACAGGTATTATCCGTGTCATTATACATTGTTGAATGCCAACGTTTTGAACATTGCAGTTCACTTCAGGGCGAGAAGCAGCCTGATACTACACAGTATCAGGCTACTCCTATCGACCAAAGACTTAGTTTTTCAAAATAAATTTCTTCGAAACTGTGGGCAAAAATGGCCGGACATGTATCGTTTTCTTTTCGCCCAAGAAAGCCTATATAAAGCGCATCAACATGCCTCGACCACCTGGTGTTCCCCTTGTTAGTAATTTTTGATTTTATAATTTTATGTAAAAATTTTAAAATGTAAAGTTATGTAACATCTAAAATTAAATTAATCTTTCTATGTGTTATACAAAAACTATATTTTGGAAATTGATATTTAAATATTTGATATTAAATCATAAAATTGCCAAGTCTGTTATATATAAACTTTTATATATACATATATACATATATATATATATATATATATATATATATATAATATATATATGTATAACCAATTATAATTGTGCATTCATAGATGCAGCAAGCACTAATATGAGATAATAATTATTATTAAATATATGAACATACATTGTGTGTGTATGCGCGCGCGCACAATGTTTTAATTAATGACTAATTAAGATTACTTTTGATGATTGAGACTACTTTTTATTTTTCTCACTTTCTGTTGCATAATTTTATAGAAACATGATTCTATACATTAGAATTGATGTTTTTCTTTATGAATCCGTTACTTAGATATACTATTTTCATCATGTAGAATATTCGAAATAAAAATAATTATAAAAATATTAAATAAAAAAATAATTTATATTGGAAAATTTTATATGAGAATGTTTTAAATAAAACACAGGGATCTCTATTTTAGAGTTTTGCAAGAATTGTTTTCAATTGGAAACGAATTTATTATTTTTCACATGCAAAGCTTTTATAAAATGAAATCAAAATAGCAGTCATTAATACTTAATACTTTTTTACGTAATATGGATATCAATTATTGAAAGATATAAAGAAATTTAAGAGCCAATTGCTAATTGATATTCCACCACATCTCTCACATAAAATTTTCATATAGAAAGAAGAAATCACACACACACACACACACACACACACACACACACACACACACACACACACACACACACACACACACACACACACACACACACACACACACACACACACACACACAACACTACACACACACACACACACACACACAACACACACAACACAAC
>NW_011933386.1:23615-34530 GCF_000187915.1 Pogonomyrmex barbatus | reverse complement strand
CTTGTTAAAATTTATTTGCGTTTTTTAAAATTTAATTGACGATTTAACTATTGGAACTTACACGTTGTCACCATGTACAGCTTAACTCTACTGTGAGAAGTTTAAAATGTTTCCCTCATACGACATGGCAATCGAAGTCGGTGACACATAATTTACCTTGCTACGTTAGAGTTCGGCTTCGATTAATTATTATCTTTACTAAAGATGACTCAATATTGGAGCCAAAACGTTTAAATAATGGATTTCTAATAAAGAAAAATTACAAATCTAATTGTGCACTGCTTACTGTGTGTTTCTTTTTGTCCTTTGCTTATCAAAATTAATAATAACATTATTAATTTATACATTTATATTTTTAACTTAATTTATAACTTTATTAATTTAACATTAATAACATAAACTTAAACTAATAATAATAATAATAATAATAATAATAATAATAATAATAATAACTTAAACTTTAATTTAACTTTATTAATTTAAATTATTTAAAATTATAATTTTTTTAATAATAACGCCTCTTTGGTCTCTTCTCTACCCTACTCCTTGATCTCTGCCTCTTCTTCGGTTCTCTCCATTGGAATTTAGTAAGCCCTCCTCTCCCCCCCCCCGTTGACTGAGAGCGCCTATCTCCATTTTTTCTATTAGAATTATAAAGAACTGAATATAAAATATACAAAAATAAATAAATGTCAAAATATTTATATGTTTTATATATTAGGTGTACAAAAAAGTTCTGAGCTTTTTTTTTGTAAAATTCAATCTTTATTCAAAAACAAACAAAAAAATATTAATCAGCGAAATATTCCCCGTTTGCAACGACCTTTTGCCATCTTTCGGGTAGCTTGCGAATTCATTGACGATAGAAGCTCACCGGCTTCGAAGCGATAAAGTCATCAATGCATTTTCGTATCTCTTCAAATCTCACGAAATGTGTATCAGTCAAATGATGCTGCAGCGACCGGAATAGGTAGTAATCAGAAGGCACCATGTCTGGGCTATACGCCGCGTGCGGGAGAAGTTCCCAGCCTAACGCAAAGATATGGTCCTGAGTCGCTTTCGCAACATGTGGTCGAGCATTGTCATGAAGCAAGATCACTTTACGACGTCCTTGGCCAGTAAATGGCCTCTTTTCTTCTAATGCATCACTCAAATTGGTCAATTATTGTTGGTCTGCCGTGATTGTTTCACCCGGTTATAACAACTCGTAATACAACACACCTTTCCAATCCCACCAGATACAAAGCAAAACCTTCTTGACGTGGATATTAGGCTTTGGCGTCGATGTCGAGGTTGACTAGGGTCAACCCATAATTTTCTACGTTTAGAGTTATCATAAAAATCCACTTTTCATCGCCTGTAATGACTTTGTGCAGAAAATCTTTTTCCGGAACTTTGAAAGCAAAATGAGTGCAGTGTCACGTCGACGATTTTTGTTGTCTTCGGACATTCATGCGGAACTCATCTGCCTTCCTTCTCGTAACCTTTCCCATCGTATGTAAACGTACGGAAATGGTTTGCTGCGTAACGCCAAGCTGTTCTGCAAGCTCCTTTTCAGTTTGCGCAGAGTTTATATCCAGCAGTGCTTGCAATTCGTCCGTTTCAATCTTTTGAGGGCGTCCAGCACATGGTTCATCTTCAAGACTGAAATTTTGGCGAAATTTTTGATACCATCTTTTACATGTAGTATGACTTACAGCGTTCTTTCCATATGCAGCACAAATCATTGCAGTGGCTTCAGCAGCATTTTTCTTCAGATGAAACGCGAAGTGGATGGAAAATCGAATATGCTCTTTTGTTATTGCCATCGTGAACACTACTGATTTTTGAGGTTATGTGCATCAAATGCCAAACCGTATGGCATTTTAAAAGGCCAAATGTCAACGCTTTAAAACCGCAAAAGGGCGGGAAGATATATAAAATTTAAATTGTTATTTCGGTTGTATGAAATCTAAAGCTCAGAACTTTTTTATACATCTAATATAAATATGTATGTGTCAGTAGGTAAACAAGGAGAGCCCTAAGCCTCCCGGGGCAAGAGGGGGAGTGGATGGGAGAGGGAGATCATAGGATGGGGGTGCACATTTAGGGGGGAGAAGGTGGATTCCTTTAGCGGTCGCCGGAGTAAGTTTTTCCTCCTCGGTCGGTAAGGATGGTTTTCTTCTTTGGCGGTCGCGAGGTGATTTCCCCCCAGCGCTCGCGAGCCTGGCGGGAACGTCACGCGTCCCGTTGCCGCGGTTAGACGCACTTCCTGTGTCTAGACGTCTTCCGCGAGGCCTAGCGCGTCCTGTTTTGTTCGCGGGGACGGAAAGGCGCGCGTCCTATTTTTTTAGGATGCCGTGTGTTCTGTTTTTTGAGGATGTCGCGGTTAAATGGCGTCTTTTGCGAAGCTGGAAACGATGCCGTCTTTTCAGGAGGATGCCGCGGTTTGGTGCGTCTTCGACGCTTCCTCGGAGTATATATTTAATCACGAGAGACATTTTTTTCATTGTTAAGAACGTAGTATATAGAAGAAGTCGCGCTTAATTTTTAAGGTGGTTCGTCTTCGAGCGAGAGCGACGATCCGCTTTTACGCGCGTTCGATCATAACGTAACGCATCGATATCTCGATGGCGATATATCAGTGGCGACGATCGTTGCGAGTCGGTTACCGAGAGTGACGATAGTTTAGAATGTCACGAGACTATCGCGTCTAACAACGACGAGAAATGGATCGCGATGAGAGAAGACGTTCGCTGGAACGTGGTCACGTATCATCTGCGACGAGAAAACGGTACAGAGAACCCGCGAGAGAAACTGTAGATCGAAACGTTGCTCGCTCTGAGCGACAGAGCGGTGATCTACGAGACAATAGCGAGATAGAGAGAATTTCGAGACATCAAATTCGTCGTTCCTACGGACGGTAACTCCGTGTGGGAATCGCAATATGGAGAAGAGTCGCGATCTTCTCGAGCGCGCGGCAGGAGTTGAAGGAATGTGCGCCTATCGTGTTTGGGAACGGGAGTGCGTCGAGTGTCTCGAGGTTTTGAGAGACAGGTGCGAGAATAGAGCCGACCCTACGATTACCGGAACGATAACTTCTCTGGTCTCTCGAGTAGCGCAGTTGGAGGGTGCGAGACTTGCTTTGAATCGACGTTCGGTTACTCGGGTACAGAGTACGAAGGGTTTCGAGTGGGTGGATATCGGCCTTCGCGAATCGCGTACAAACGAGCGATGGTAAACATCGAGTATGTTGAACCCCGACAATTTCTCGAGGACGCGAGAGACACGGTGTTCGAGCGAATGCGCGTTGATCTCGATACGCACGCGTGTTTGAAGGTCAACACCACGTTTCACGGGAAGTTCGTTGCGAATAATAAGAGCGCTGCAATTAAGAGCATTCACACGAGGAATCGTCAGCTATTTGGTATGTCCGATCTACGAGAATGATATGACGGAGACGTTATGGATGTTATCCTGATGTCGCTGGAGGAATTTCAGGAACGCGAGCAGTTGGGCATTACTTCGGATATTAAATTTGATGATCAATGTGAACAAGTGTAATCCTATGCACGCTGGATGTTGGACATCACTTCCTCTGAAGATAAGATATAAGAGAGCCGTGATTAACGTATGTTCAAACGACAACGCGTGCTTCGCGTGGGCGGTGATGGCCGCTCTGTATCCCATCGATCTACACTCGGACAGATCTTCGTCGTATCCTCACTATTCGTTGGTGTTGAAGTTCGACAGTATCGACTTTCCTATGACGCTACGAAATATCGCTAGATTCGAAGATCTTAATGAGTTGTCTATCAACGTATTTGTCATTCGAGAGAAAAGGGAGAGGAATGGTATCATCAACGATCGTTCCCTTGTCGCTCACGGGGAACAAGAAGTCTATAGGCGGCTACGCCGCCTTCATTACCGAGTACGTTGAGTAGTGACGTATATCGTACCTGTCCGTAACCGCTTTTACGAGACATTGTAGAACTCCTTGCCCTTGTCCGTTTGTAGATTTCGCAGATGTCGAGCGTCGTCGCGAAATATCTTGGACAACGCCGCGGCTACCTCGCTTCCGCTCTTACTCTTCAGCGGTACCGCCCACGCGTACTTGCTCAACACGTCGATAATCGTCATCACCTAGTTGTCCTTTGTTTCGTCGCGCGTACGGACATATCTCGACGACATCGGCCTGCCACAGATCGTCGTAACCACGACGCGACGGTATAGGAAGTTTTTTCGCGCGGGCGCGTGAAGCTCCTCGACGAATCTCCTCTTCTCGACGCTCATCGCTGATTTACGACGAGGCGCAATTCGCGCTAGTTTTATTCATGTTTGTCGCTTCGCGCGTTCGCTCTTGTCCCTCGTTCCAAACGTTAATCGCGTGTTTCGTGGTATTCGGAATATCCGTTTTTAGCGCGACTAGTATTCGTCTATCGTTTCTCTAATCATTATTTTATCCACGTTCAACGAGGCCAGCGTCTCTCTCGTTACCGCTTTGTCCGTCAGTTCTCTCGCGATCCTCGTCAAATCTATCATGCTATGCGCGAGATTCTCCACGTCCGTAGAGATCCTCTCGTAGCTCGTCGACGACGCGTCGAGCTCATTTCGCAGGAATGTCTCTAGATTTCGCAAGGATTCCTCTAGAGTTCGTAGTGATTCCTCTAGGTTTTGCGTTCGTTCCTGAGTATCACTGAGCGTCTCGACGATCCTTCAGATCTCGCTCGAGTCTCTAGCTTGCAGTTCGTCCTATTTCCAGAGCGCTCGTTCTATCGCACTGTGGATTCTGATCAGGTTTCTAACTCGTTGATCGTCCCGTTTCTTGAGCTCTTGTTCCGTCGCGTCTCTTATCTCCCCTATTCGTTTATCGAGATCGATGATCGAAGCCTCCCTCTTCTTTTCGAAGTGTCGTAGAACGTTCACTTCGGTTCTTACATTGTAATACTGTAAAAAAATATTTCGAATCCGTTTGTTCATATCTTTCAGCTGTTTTCGTAGCTTGTTCGTTAGAGCTTTCGACTCCTCGCTCCTTACGCGAAGCGCGTCATCGACTTAACCCTTGATCGTCACATCGACGTCATCGATCGGCGCGTCCAGATGCCGTATCTTGCATCTGTTGACGTCGTAGTCGTCCGGATTCAGGCAGAGCGCGACGCACGTACGCTCGCAGGGATGCGATCGTCGAACGATCGTCGACAATTCGTCGCTGCCTCTTTAGAGACTTCTCGAATTTGTTCACGGACATCAAGCCTTCGCGGGTGACGAATCCACATACGACAATCTGCTCGTAATCTCGGCGATCTGCGTATCGTATTTTAGAAACAATCTGGCTACGCGCGCCATAAATTCCTCCAATACGCCGATCTGGCCGTGCTCTCGTTCCTCTCTGACAGCAATGCTCGCCGAGAGTTCGCTCTCGGAGATCCTCGTCTCCGCGTCTCGAAACGCGCTGTCCACATAGCTCTTCCTCGCGGCGTCGGTATCGGTTCTCGATGCGGCTAAATGCCGTATGGTTCTGTCTCTCATGTCCTAGTAATCGTCGTTCAGACAGAGCGCAGTGTTACGCACGTAGCGACGCAGGGATTCGATCGACGGTCGCGAGCGTGCCCTGTCACCTCCGCCGAACGACTCCAACGATCTTCCGAATTTGTTCACTAACATAACGGAAATACCGGTCGCCGCGAGCGTGCGCCGCTTTTTACTCGATCGCATCGATTTCGCGAAGCTCTTCGATTATCGACAGAATCTCGTTGTCATGAGCGTCATTGCCCGCTCGTCGAGAGGCGTCGAGCAATCGAAGACGGTCGACTAGCTCGTTGGGATCGTCCCAGTGAACGTACTCGATTCTTTTGTCTCTCACTCGCGTAGCGGATGGAACAGAGTCGATCCCTCTTTTTCTCGCCTTACCAATACCAGTGCCAATTTTGTCTCTATTGGGCAATAGCGGCGCGATGATGTGCTTGTATTTGAAACCTTTGTTCCCTAGAATGAGCATAAGCGCGTTGTGATCACGCCGATGGACGTTCGTAGTCAACAGTATACTCTTGTACGTTTGCTTGTCGTTCTCCGTATACGACGTTGTCGGGGAATCTCTTGAAGATCAACTCGTATAAGCCCGAGGTATTCGGATATCGGAGCTACTGTGGAACAGCCTACCCGAGACATCTGAAAGCGAATCCCGAGGTGCAATGTTGTCACGTATGTCTGGAACATTACAATTGTCCCTGGCAATGATCGCACATAGACGGTCCTGCGCCTCTTATCAAGAACTGTAGCGAATGCTCAGCGGCGCGGGATTACTCGATACAGCGATAAACGCGCTTCCCTTCGAACTATATATTCCCGGGTATCAATTTTGCGGGCCCGGCTCGCGAAGCGATTGGCGCGCGGCAATCGAGGCGTCAACCCGTTGGATGCGACATGCCGCGAGCATGACATCACGAAACAAGGAACTCGCCGAGCGCCACGTTGCCGATCGAGCTCTCGCCGAGAAGACGCGCGAACGTATAACGGCCGGAGATTCCACCTTCGGCGAGAGGGCCGCCGCGACCGCCGCATGGGCGGCTATGAAAGCAAAAACAAAGCTGGGCATGGGTTTGAGAAAGAAGAAGAGGAAGATGACGAGGAGGATATTTCCGACGGCGAAACGCGGAGGCTTGTTGCCCATTTTTCCGATACTAGGCGCGCTCGGTTGTTTGATCAGTGGCGCGGCGTCGCGAAAGCGGTGAACGCCAGTAAGGCCGCTCGGCGTCAACTAGAGGAGTTGCAACGTCACAATCGGGCGATGGAGGGTCACGGATTGCACCTAGCGCCTTACAAACATGGTAGCGATGTGACGAGAAGAACGAAAAAAAAATCGTGGAAGGAAACGTTAAGATCGCTCGAGTTATCGCTCTCCGGCATTACGACGAACGAGCAGCTGAGCCGCTCGGCGCGTCGTCTGCGAGTACCCTTCTTCAGAGGAGTGTTTATGCGTAACGCATTACCGTCGAAGGCGCGACGCAACGAGAGCGGCATCGTGAATCTCGATGACTCGACGGGTACTCTACTAGGTCGCCGACGGATACTCTACTAGGTCGCCTACGCGAAGAGGGGCAACGACGCGGTTTACTTCGACGGTTTCGGCAATCTTCGACCGCCGAGGGAACTCGAGAGATATCTCGGCGGCGACGTAAATATAACGTACAATCGCGGATCAGACGTACGATCAGAACATCTGCGATCAGTTGTGCCTGCGATTTCTCTTGAGGATCGATGTCGCTGAGTCTTTCGTTCAACGGTAAGAGTAGCGTCCTTATGTGCTATTTTTCCGCCTTAGATCTGAACGACGACGATTACGAATTAGGTCTCACGAATTTTGAGATGTACAACACTATACCGAACGTCGATTCCACGAATAATAAGTTCTATTATGACGACGAAACGATTCTCGAGGGTTCGTACGAGTTGAACGCGATAGAGATATTTGATATTTGAACGCCGCTATCTCTAAGAGGCGAAGGATCGACAAGAACAAAAGGACGAGTGACGATGACGAGAGCGACGATGTCATCTACGATGAGAGCGACGAGGACGAGAGGGACGTGCGGCCTCTGATCATCGTACCAACGAGAACACCATGAGAAGCGAAATCACGTGCGAGCATCGAGTCGACTTCGCGAAATCGAACAACATCGGTTCGTTCCTGGGATTCTCGTCGTCGCGCGTGTATGACCGCGCGTGTACGAACAAATGGCACATGTCCGACGGACCCGTGAATATCATGAGCGTGAACATTCATTCGGGTGGAGTGCAATCACTGCGGGTGCGTACAGCAACGACGAACCTGTTCACACGATACACGAGTTTTCTCCGAACGTTCCTCCGGGATATAAACTGTCAAACGCTCCGACGTCGATCATTTACTTCCCGATCATCGCGCGAAACGTCCGATATTATGCTTCAAGTCGTGGATCAGGGGGTCGATCATGTAACTTTTCCCCTAAGGCGGAAACGTGAAAATGTGAAAATTTTCACGTGAACTTTTTCGCCATATACCTTAGTGGCGGAAAGGCGGAAATCTAGGGAATTAATAAATATGCTTCGGAATTAGAGAAGATTAGGGCTGCGTTAGGATTAAGTGTACGTAATACATATACAATTAATTATTAAAAGTGTATATAATACTGTACCAATAAAATAATTTTCATTAGCTATAAAACCTATGAAACTATGTTTCATAATTTCACTTTCCACGCATCCAAGCTACATATATAATTGCTATACATGGAAAGTTTCACGTGAAATGTCAAGGTGTGAAAAATGAAAAATGAAAAGTAAAAAGTGAAAAATGAAAAGTGAAAAATTTCACGTAAAGTTACATGATTGACCCCCAGAAACGGGCGACCGATCAACTTTCACGGAGAGGAGATAACGGTGCGACTTCATGTGCGACGACGAAGGCAGTAGAGAGATACGCGAGAGCGAAAGATGCTCGTGCTGAACGAGTGGTACGTGAGAGGAAGAGACGCAAACATTACATCCGCGATCCTACCGCAAAACGACGCGACGAGGAAGGTGCGCGAGGGAAGGGCGAACGAGTTGAACGCCGCGTTCTACTGCAAACGTCGCGTTCTTAAGATCTTTAGGTTTCGTCATGAGGAATCGATATGGCGAGCGACATTTTAAGTATCGGAGGTGACGATCTTTGACGATCGGATCGTGAGAATAGAGACCCACATTTACAATCCGTACGCTAACACCACGTTCGGATACAGCGAGATACGAATACCTATACAATAGCAGGATCTGTACACATTGCCGTGCGAAAATTTTCTGTATATCGAGGGAAAGTTCACGACGAGAGAGAGCGCGAAAGAAGGCATGGCGAAGGAAGATACGGCGAAGAAAGTTACGAGAGCGAAGCTAATCAACAATTGCGTCGCATTTATGTTCAACGAGATTCAATACGAGCTCAATGGCATGGAGATCGATAAGAGCAGAAACGTCGGGATAATGACCTTGATGAAAAACTATGTATCGTTGAGCTACGAGAGAGATAGAGCTTTACAGAACACCGGATAGAAGATACCGCCTATAGCGTTGGATGATTTCAACTTTTGCGTACCTCTCAACATACTCCTCGGTTTCTGCAAGGATTACAAGCGCATAGTGGTAAACGCGCGGCACGAACTCATTCTGATACGCGTTCGCAACGATAACAATTGCGTGGCGCATCTGGATCAGAGACCAAAGATCACGCTGTGAGACGCAAAGAGCACGCGATCGACCACGAGCGGACCGCAGAAATCTGGTGATAGTCATGAACGATTCGCAGATCACGCACGCATCAACGCATGCTTTCCAATATGCGACAGGGTTGGAAAGGATGGTTCTCCGTTGGTATTCTGCAGATACTTCGAGAGAACGTGTTGCTCGAGAAGCTGCCTCCACGTATCGGGCGACATCAAAATCTCCTTGTCATGATTATCTTCCAGGATAATGTTCACGCGCGAGGAACGTTCAAGAGTGACACATACGTTGAGGAACTTATATCTCATTTTAGTCAAGGGATATTTTCGTTCTAGAACTCTGACTGGATTATTCATATCACCGATTGTTATAACTCGTCGCGATCGGCCTGTCATCGTCGAGCGTTCTCTTCTTCTTCCTTGCGTCGTCGCTCTCGTCGACTCGATGCGTCTCGGAACACTGCGAGTGTCCAATACCGTACATCTTTACGACCGGAGAGATCACGCGATACTGATCATTCGTAACCATTTCGTATCCTTCGCTTTATATACTGTATGAAAAATTCCGTACTTCCTCCTTCGTCTCCTCTAAATCGTCCTCAATCGAAAATACGTTTCTCATCTGAGCGAGTCTTTTCAGAAGAGCGCGCAATTGTTTTAACAGTTCGTCCCTTGGACACACGATACCAAAAATCTCCACGTCGAATTTACCGGCCATAGTCACTTCTAGTAAATTCATTGTACTTGAAGAATTGTCGTTTAATGATAAAGTACCGATGACAGATTATCGTTGATGTATCAAACGGCGGACGTTACGGCGGGTGGAATCTCCGGAAATATCGCGCGCAACGAGTTATGTCTGACAGCTATCATCGAACAGTCGTTGATCTCGGCCACGATTTCGTCATTGTAAATCGCGAACGTTCGTTCCGCATTAGTATTAACTACAGTTGATTTTCGCGTTAGGAGGCAGATTTCTTAGTTTCCTAGATATCCTTCAGTTTCTTCGGCCAATCTGGTACCAGCTCGAAACTCGGATATTCTGCCATGTAAACTGTATCGTCTACGAACGATATGAGTTGACCTGAGAGTCGTCGATACGCGCCCGCCAAACGCGCAAAATTATCAGGAAGGAAATGCAGATAGTCCGTCAGTAACAACGATCTGCCGTAAGATTTTCCGTTTACATCGATCGACCATAAGTGGCGTCGATACGCCATGTACATTCTGTCTTTTAACACCAATACCGCATCGACGCGTCGCAATGTGCACAGATCCACGGAGTGGATCGTGGTCGTCGCTGGCATCGATCTCGAGACTTTGCTCTTATTTTTTAAACCATATAAATTCTGAATGGCAAGAAAATCCGCCTCGCTCAAAATCCGCCTCGCGCACGGGAAAAGTCTTAGAGGGAACGAAGGCGTACATTATCGAATTCTTCTGAAGACTGTGATGTAATCCTAACGTATGACCGATCTCGTGCATCAACATATGCAGTACATGAATCATATCGTTAGGATTAGCGGTCAGCTCGATGTGCTACTTCTCCGCGTTATCTACGTGCACACTCCGACACACTTCGGACGATGATAAAAAAGCGTGAGCTAGCACGTTACCTAGTCCATCCAGCAACGACGGACATATCCGATTACCGTGATGTCGAGGATTTACGAACATGTGAAAAGCCCTCCCGAAACGATAGC
>NW_011933385.1:35450-56077 GCF_000187915.1 Pogonomyrmex barbatus | reverse complement strand
TTTCTTTCGATGTGCACCTTTCCGAAGCGCGCGCGCGTGCGTTCAGCATTATCGACCTTATCGACCTGCCTGAGTAAATCAGCCCGGTAAGTTAGAGCGGGATCACGCGAATTATTGTCGCACAGTGTACATTGTCTGTCAATGATTCTCTCAATCCTACAGTGGCCCTGATTTATTGGCCTGATTTATCCGCCGGGTCAATAATCCGTAGGGTCGATAAGTAAGAAAATTTACAACAGTTAGAAAGTGTTTTCGATGTATTCCTAATGCAAGACGCGCGATCGAGAAAGCATAATCGGACGTGATACCGAATTTCGGTGTCCCATCGCTGTCTCATACACTCGACGCTAGTGCGAGTGAGGGACCGCGGTACGTTGCGCTTTTCTTTCTTTCCCTCTCGTTCTGATTAATTATTACTTATTCAATGATTATTTATTTATTTAATTAATTATTTAAATATGATTATTAATTATTTAATTATCGCGTAATAATTCTTTTATTATATATTTTTAAAAAAATTACGTGTAAAATTACAACTATCATTGCAAATTTGGACATTGAATGTCTTACAGCTATCTCAAGCAGCCGATATTAAAAATTATTTTAAAAACAATAAATTCGCGAAACTGTATTCAAAAATAAGGAAGATTATATTCAATAATAATAAAAAGTTATTAATAAATAAAAATGTGAAAATCAAAAGAAGTATTTTTGAAATGAACATTATGTTATAAATTTAAAACTTGAATTTACAATAATGTAATTATATAAAGTATTATTTCTGTAAAAGTATTATTTCACATTATATCGCATCATTTCTATACACTTAAATTTAATTGTAAATGTAATCCTACGATCTTATAACACAAGAAATTATTTGCACATTGCAAATTTAAAAATGCGTGTAAAACTGTTATATGGGTCTCCAAATTATTTGCAATAATAGAATAATTACTACGCAATCATAATTAAATAATCAATGAAATCAATAATTAAATAATCATTAAATGATTAATTATTGATTATTCATTATTGTATTATTGATATTAATTATTGTATATTTCTGTAACATTCTCGATGAGAACCTTCTTGGGACCTTCCTGAAACATTTACCACGTGTCATATCACCATATCTGAGCGCGCGAAATATCAGCTCTATAATTAGTGAACTTTAATCGCCAATAATTTAAAAACTATTATAGCCTCGACAATTTCATTTGAGAATTTTTGTCTTAAAATGTTCCAAAGAATCTGTTCTTAAAAGGAAATGAGGATCGTTCGACAAGTCAGGTAAATTTTTGCGAGATAGCGCCACAATGAATTGTGTAGTATATGGCCAGGAAATAACACTATTCAAACTGCCTCATACAATATAAGTTTCAAAAGCGATGCTTACATGTGGCAGACGTTGGAAGTGAGCATGACAGCAGTTGTCGTAAAAATGGAGAAAGACGAATTCCGTGCAGTGATTAAACATTTTTATTTAAAGAAGTGGATAGCTGCGGAGATTAAAGTCGAATTGGACGAAGTTCACGGTGACTCTGCCACCACTAATGTTGAAGACCGTTTATTTTTGGATTAATGAATTCAAAAGAGACCGAACATCAACTAAACATGCGCGCCCCGGATGGGTCATCAATCAGTTGAAGTCACTACGCCAGAAATGATTGAAAAAATCCATCGTATCGTCATGGAAGATCACCGAATGAAGGTGCGTGACATAGCTCAGATTGTAGGCATTTCAGATAGTGTGCATAATATCCTGCACAAAGAATTAGAAATGAAAAAGCTTCGTGTACGATGAGTGCCGCGATTGCTGACCATCAATCAAAAACGCATGCGAAAAGACATTTCGCAGCAGTGTTTGTCGCTTAAGCGCAACTCACAAGATTTTTGGCGTCGATTCGTGACCGTAGACGAAACTTAGATCCATCACTATACACCCGAGTCAAAACAGCAGTCGAAGCAGTGGACGGTTGTGGTGAATGTGCGCCGAAGAAGGCGAAGACTGTTTTGTTGGCCGAAAAGATAATGGCCACTGTTTTTTGGGATTCTCAAGAAATCATTTTCATTGACTATTTACAGAAGGGTCAAACAGTCACAGGAGCATATTATTCTACACTTCTAAATCATTTGTACGAAGAGTTGCAAATGAAACGGCCGAGATTGGCGCGCAAAAAAGTCATCTTTCACCATGACAATGCTTCGGCTCACACCTCCACAGTTGCAATGGCAAAATTGCATGTATTAAGATTCGAATTGCTGCCTCATTCATCCTATTCTCCTGATTTGGCGCCTTGTGACTTCTTTCTATTCCCAAATCTCAAGATCTGGCTCGGGGGAAAGAAATTTTCCGATGAGGAGGTCATCGCTGCTGTCGATGCGTATTTTGAAGGCCTCGAGACTTGCTACTTTTCCGAAGGAATAAAAAAATTGGAACACCGCTGGACTAAGTGTATACAGCTCCAACGAGACGTCGAAAAGTGAAAAAGAATTTTCCGGCAAATAGGTGATTTTATTGCTTTTTTACCTGATTTATCGAACGACGTTCACATTTAATACAAATTCTTGAAACAAATGTAATAGAGCATTTTCCTCAAGGCCCGCAATATGGCGTTGTCCAAAAAATACTTTCACTAAAAGTAATACAAGCGAAAGAAGCTGAAGCGATTCGTATACGAACGATACATCAACATGAGACGGAACAATAAAAATCGAATTGATTAAGAAAATGTCGCGAGATTTATACTGCTAAACAAAAATTAAATATTATAAAATACAGTTAACGCTTCAAAGCACTACAAAAGAAATATAATTATCGCAGAGTGTTTCTAAAGGATACAATTTACTCAAATTATTAATAATATTTAAACTGAATAAAATGAAAATAAATGTTCCCAAAGTAAAAATCAGCATTTGTATCCTAAAATTTTAGAATCAAAGCAAAGCACTTCAAATAATGTTATGAAAGTATTAGTCACTAATAATCAAACTAAAAGAAACATAATTAAATGTTCTCAAAATAAGAATCAAGAAAATTTAGAAAATAATGCTACTAAAAAACGTTATCTATATCAACGGGATTTAGAAAAAAATCATGTTAAAAAATGTAATTGATATCAACAGAATATACAAAAAAATCATGCTAAAAAACGAATATGTTATTTAAAAAATGTTTAGCACGAACGAGATAGACAAAAAAAGTAAATTATGATCGTAAGTAGTTGTATAACAAACAATATTATGAGAAACAGAAATTAAAATCTACTCTTGTTAAAAATAATTGCCAAAAGTATTATTAGAAAATATGAAAAGTTTTGGTCACGAAATTACATAAAATTTCATAATCATAAAATTATTGAAGATATTTATAACAAACTTGATATTAAAAATCACGTTGAAAAACAATTAGAAGCCAAAAAAATCGTACATTGTTGTATGCATATTCGAGACAGTTATATCCGCAATATGTATAAAATATTAATTTTACTACAAAAGAAATCAGAAGTGTGCTTGAATCTCGCTATTAAATGTAAAACAATTGGTGATAAATTAAGTGCAATTTTGTGGCAAATTAAGGCAAAGCTTCGGCCGAAAATTCTTTTATCGATTCTGTATATCGTAATGTTACTTTATGTTACTCACAATCTCTAAAAGAAATGAACCTAAAAGATCAAAATGTAAATGTATTACTTTTGATAAAAAAACAAGCAAAAAAATCATGATTATGTAACGAATTTTGTAAAATTGATAATTCGCTTTTAATTGATCGTTATGAAATATTCCTTCGAGCGATAAGTACATGTACTTTCAAAAAAATACCGGAATTATTACAAAAAATTCATAAATGTGACAATAAAAAAGAATTCGAATATGAAGTTGGGTCACACACATAATTGTGTTGTTACATTGATATAATTCTTTACAAAACGATGTTTCTTCCCATTCAATTGTTATCACCTCATTTTACAAAAATTAGATATTTTATATGTTTAGTTTATCAAATTATAAGTTTCTATAAAAAAAAAATGCTAAATTTAGAGACGAGTTTAATCTCTGCTAATTTAGATACATTAAATCAAATTATAACTTTGGCAAGAAATAGTAACTCGTATGTACAAATATCAACATACTGATACTGTTTTGAGTGATGAAGATATTATATATAAATATAAAAATGCATTTAAGACTTTAACTAAGTATTCCATAGATACGCCGATATACTTGCATATCATGAAAGATTTTGTTACAAAAGAAATATATCTGAAATTAATAAATTTAAAATACAAATAAATATTCCAATTTGGAGAAGTTTATTAGCGCATATAGAGAAACAAAATATTAACTCACAATATACTAATATGTGATTATTGTGAACGCAAATTCCGTAGCGGATTAATGCCTGCATATTGCGTATTAAATAATCTCATTGTACCTGATGTAATAGCATCTCTTAATACATTCGAGAAAATTCTTATACAAAGAACTAAGGCATTTCAAACTATTGTTAAAATGAGAACTGTTATTAACAAAAAATTCCCTCAAAGGCAAATGATACAAAAATAAAAGATAGGACTTTTCATGTATCACTTCCTTTACAAGAAACATTGAATAAGTTATGCAAGAATATCGATCCAATAAATATAAATCATGAATTGTACATAATAGTTAGAGATATTCCGACAAAATCCAAAACTGTATTCCCTATTTGGAAAGAAATGGTAAATATTAAAAAAGTATTTGATGCTTTAACATGATTAAAGCATAACAATTCTCTTTATAATCACATTATACTACCAGAAACTCATGATGCATTATGTTTAGAGAAATTGAAGAATTCAGAATTTCAAATGCAAGAAAAACAATAATGAATTTGTTTTGAATGACGATCACAAATTATTGAGTCCAAAAAGTTCAAAAATTGAGTCCAAAATGAAAGAAATGAATAATAATGTTGAAGCTATTTTAAATAATCAGCACAAGCAATGTTAACTCAGATTACTGATGACAGTAATAATTATTATGACCAATATACTATTTATTTTTTATATGAAAAAAAAAACACGTGAATCTGCTACCAACTTATATCAAATATTAAAAATACAGGATTTGCCCTTAGATAATCATGAAAAAGATTTAGATCTGTTGTGTTTTCTTTTATATTCTTTATATTCTTAGATTTATATCCTTTTGATATTAATGGATAATGTCAAACTAGATCGATTAAGCTTCATGAGCATGAATTTATTAAATATCGTTTAAAATCTAAATCCACAATTTAGATTAAACCAATAATATTTATTTTATTTATTAAACAATGCGAATATGCATCGTGATATTTATCATAAACTGAATATAACTAATTTGCGAAATCATACAGCTTTAGAATATTTAGAAGCATTATAAAAAAATTTATTAGAATCTGATTTGAGTACTATTTTTTCTACTTTAAGAAATACGGAACAATATTGGCGTAAACCAAGAAGTGATTTAAATTGTATGACACAATATTATGGTCCTATGACGTGGTTTCTAACATTGAATCTCAATGAATATATGTGAAATGAATTAGATGAATATATTGAAGTAAATGGAAGGATGGAATATAGTGAAGTAAATGGATGGTCTAATGAGACTTCTTTATCTACGAGTATTCTTATTGCTAGAGATCCTGTATCAACATCGAGATTTCTCGACAATAAATTTCGAACAATGCTTTATTAGTTCCAAAAATCATCCGATTAAAGAAGTAATACATTACTTTTGGCGACAAGAATATCAAGGTAAAAGTCCAATTTTCATCTATTACTTTAGGTTAAAAATGCACCAATTATTGGTGAGTCTTCTCCAGAAGAAGTATCTACATTTATTTTACAACATATAACTTGTAAATTGCCGAATAAAAATATTTCACCATTATTATATAGACAAGTCAATGCATATCAACAACACAAACATAACGATTATTGTCTTCGTTCTAAGAAAGTAGGACGTAAAGTTATTCGTATATGTCGTTTCGGTTTTCTTCGTCCTATCACGGAAACATTTGTTATGAGAGATAAGTTCGATAGCAGAAAACAATTAAAACATAAAAGTAGACTTTATAAACTTCCTCGAAGCGATACCGAAATCGGTATAAATGATTATAACCCTATCCTCCTTCTTACTGCGTGGGAAGGAGATATACATATATAAGGATATACAATTTATGGGTGAAAAATCATCATTACTTACTTTTTATGTTACTAAGTATATGAATAAAGCAGGAAAATGTGAATTATCTGATTCTATTCTTGATAATAAAAATAATAAAAATAAATTGGCAAGTTATCTTTGGAATATTGTTCTGCGCTTTACGAAATAGGGAATGAAGCTCTTGAAGCTGCTGTATCATTACCCAGATAGACCAGAAGAATTAGAATCGATGTCATTATATGAATTTGCACAGTGGTTTGATATTATAAAAATAAAACCACAAAGTAAAAAGATTGAATTTTTCAAGATGGCTAATGTCAATATCTTAAATGATGACAATGTGCATATCTTATTAATCACTATAGATATGATGTCAAAATACATCCAGAAAATTATTTCTTCTCATTACTCCTTATGTTTAAATCATGATGGAAGATAGAAGAACTTAAAAATGGATGTGATACTTATGCGGAATCATTTCACAATGTAAAATTACATCTTGTGAAAGCATTACAGTATCAGAAAAATTAGAATTACAAAATTTGAAACTGCGAAACAATTACTGCAAGAATATTTAGATAATTTAAAAAAACAGAATGTGTCTCAAGATGATAATCCAGATATCCTGATAATCCAATAGATGTTCAAAACGTCGAAGCTGGTGAAGCAATGCAAGATTTTAAAGATCTTGGCAACAAACAAGAAATCGATATATCTGAAATGATTTCTAAACTGAATGCAGTTCAAAGAAGAGTCATTTGACAGAGTCATTAATAGCATTACGTCAGATAAATCATTATTACGATTATATGTTAGTAGAGAAGGAGGCAAAAGTTTCTTGATCAAAACAATTAAGTACTGGATAAAATAAAATCTTAATAAAGATACTGCTATAACAGCACCTGGTATAGCAGCATTTAATATAAATGATTTGACAGTTCACAGATTATTGCAATTACCTATTGAGCATGGTCATATTCTACATATAAACAAGTATCTGCTCACGTTTTGAAAATTATACGAGCTGATCTCAAAGATGTTATTCTTATAATAATTGAAGTGTCAATGATATCAAATTTGATTTTAATGTATATACATTTACAACTATCTGAAATATTCGATACTGCTGATTGTAATAATGGTTGATTTGGTCAAAAGCATATTCTTTTATTTAAAGATTTATTTTTGATTTGCTTCAATTGCTTCCTGTACACAATGATCCTGTTTTTATACATTTATTAGATGAAAAAATTCGTAAATATCTTGGTTCTTTAAGTGTTACTAATTTATGGACAACTTTATTTGATGATTTTACTATGATGAATTGACGATTAATATGCGTCAAGAAAAAAGATCTTACCGTGAATTACTGTCGAGAATTTGTATTGGTTTGTTAACAAAATCTGATTGTGAGCTTCTCGAAAAAAGAAAAATATCTTTTAAAGGTGAATCTTTCAAAGCAAAAATAAACGAATTGTGCGATTTTATTAATAATTTACCATCTGATACCGTTTGTTGCCTGCTTGTCATATGTATGACGTTCTTAACACTGCAATGTTAAATCGTATTATTTCGAAAAAAATATTATTAATAGCTGAAGATACAATTGATTGCATTCCATATATAAAAAAAAGAATAACAAAGATATTGACAGGTAATAATGATGACAATATTAGGACAGCTGGACTTTCAAAACAAATTATAATTAAAGTTGGTGCGAAAGTTATAATAAGACAATATTGATGCTAGTTTGGGCCTTGTAAATGGTACAATAGCTACAGTCATTTCAGTTGTACAGGATATAACTACTGACTATATAGAAAAGATAAAACTTCTTTTACCATCTAGTTACCATCTAGTTTGGAATATTTTATTGAAAGAGTGAGTGTTAAGTTTCAAGTAATGGATAGAGCATATTGTTATTAGAAAGCAATTTCCATTATCCTTGAATTATGGTATCACCATTCATAAAAGCCAGGGATTAAGTTTGCAAAATACTATTATAGATATAGGTAATATCATATCAATCATATTTAATTACGGTCAGGTTTATGTTGCTTTATCCCGAGTAACGTCTTTAGATGGATTGCATTTAATTAATTTTGATCTTTCCATATTTGCTAGTGAAGAAGCTATTAGAATATAATCAGCTAAAACAAATACATAATCCAGAATCAGAAATGATTACTGTTTCCGAAGAGCATTATCGTAAAATTAAGGATGTTCCATGAATATTGTTGAAAACAATTACTTCCGTTCAAGAATCAGTTCAAAACGCTTCCTCAAAAGGTAATTGGATTATGTATGGTTTTCAAAATATAGACCAGGTTTCATGTTATGCAAATGTAATATTACAATGTTTATTGCATTTATATGTTATCAGAAAACAATTATTAAATTATGATAAACTGGATGTATTAAATTTACTTGCACATCGATATGAACATGGAATGAACAATTTGGATACCTATGAAATACGGAAATCTTTAGGAGAGCATTTTTCGGTTGCTATAAAACAAGATGCATTCGAGTTTCTTACAGTTTTCTGTACAAAATATGATTATAAAATCTAGTAAATCATCAAGTTATTGCAACTTGTCGATGCAATTAATGTGATGATACAAAAGTTACTGAAAATAATACTCTTCTTTCCATTTCTATTAACAATATGAAAAAGAAAAGTTTTGATCTTAATGATCTATTAAAAATATTATATTTTCATTACATTGGCGTCAATCGTTTCACAAATCATATGAACGTTGGAAGAAATGACATATTATTTAAAAATGAATTGAATGATTTTAACGAAAGAGATATTTATTATACATCGAATATCATTTTCTTTACAGTATGGTAAATTAGTAAAAATACCACACAAATTTAGCTCATGTGCTGTACCGATAACTAAAATACTGATAGCTGGACAAGCATATAGAATAATAAATATTATTTTTCATCATGGAACTTGTATCAAAAAGAGTCATTATACGAACATGTGTAGAGAAGGAAGTTCTAGCATCTTCTTGGATTGAAATTGATGATGTGCAACCCAAATAACAATTGAGGATTCATATTGCCCTCACGCGTGATTATCACGTGCGTGCAAGAATGCTATCACGTCCCCTCATAACGTGATGGGGGCACAAGTACGAACGTAAAAGATGTCACTGTACAATCACGCGTAATGGGACATTGTGCGAGTATAAAAGGTCGCACAATGCAATCACGTATGATGGGGATATACGAGGGTCGTTCGATAAGTCAGGTAAAAAAGCAAAATCATCTATTTTCCGGAAAATTCTTTTTCATTTTTCGACGTAGTCTCCTTGGAGCTCTATACACTTAGTTCAGCAGTGTTCCAATTTTTTTATTTCTTCGGAAAAGTAGGAAATCTCGAGGCCTTCAAAATACGCATCCTCAACAGCGATGACCTCATCATCGGACGAAAATTTCTTTCTCCCGAGCCAGATCTTGAGGTTTGGAAATAGAAAGAAGTCACAAGGGGTCAAATCAGCAGAATAGGATGAATGGAGCAGCAATTCGAATCTTAATTCATGCAGTTTTGCTATTGCGACTGTGGAGGTGTGAGCCGGAGCACTGTCATAATGAAAGATGACTTTTTTGGGCGTCAATCTCGACCGTTTCGTTTGTAGCTCTTCGTACAAACGATTCAGAAGTGTAGAATAATATGCGCCTGTGACTATTTGAGTTAAGTAGTCAATGACTACTTCTGTAAGTAGTCAATGAAGATGATTCCTTGGTATTGACTAGTAATTTTATTCTTATTTTAAGTTAACACTCTATAAGATAAATATATATAGCCAGAGGCAGTTCTTTGTATCATTTCTTTTTATTTAGTTTCTTTGGATTATTCATTTAATGTGTTCATCACTAGATTAGTTATTAAATTAGTGTGTGCGATATTACCTTTCTCAAGCGCGCCTTTTTTGGCTCTTGCAATGAACAATATATATAACAAGGTGAGGTAAAAGATATTCATTCGAATTACTCGTCGTTGTTACTCTTTATGGATAATAAATATATAAATGAGAGAATATTGAGTTCAATTCATCCTGATATTTATGATTTGGGAATCCCAAAAAACAGTGGCTTTCCGACCGACAAAATAGTCTTCGCCTTCTTCGGCGCACATTCCAGGCGCTGTCCACTGCTTCGACTGCTGTTTTGACTCGCATGTATAGTGACGGATCCAAGTCTCGTCTACGGTCACGAATCGATGTCAAAAGTCTTGTGGATTGCGCTTAAGCGACAAACACTGCTGCGAAATGTCTTTTCGCATGCGTTTTTGATCGATGGTCAGCAATCGCGGCATTCATCGTGTAGAAAGTTTTTTCATCTCTAATTCTTTGTGCAGGATATTATGCACTCTATCTACTGAAATGCCTACAATCTCAGCTATGTCACGCACCTTCATTCGGCGATCTTCCATGATGATACGATTTTTTGAATCATTTCTAGCATAGTGATTTCAACTGACCATCCAGGGCGCGCTTCATCTTTAGTTGATGTTCGGCCTCTTTTGAATTCATTAATCCAAAAATAAACGGTCTTCAACACTAGTAATGGCAGAGTGAAAATCCCGTGAAAATCCAATTCGTCCGTCCAATTCAACTTTAATCTCCGCAGCTGTCCACTTCTTTAAATAAAAATGTTTAATCACTGCACGGAATTCGTCTTTCTCCATTTTTACGATTGCTGCCATGCTCACTTCCAACATCTGTCACATGTAAACTAAGCACAACTCGCTTTTGGCTAAAACTTGATATGAGGCAGTTTAAATAGTATTACTTCCTGGCCATATACTACACAGTTCATTGCGGTGCTATCCCGCAAAAATTTACCTGACTTATCGAACAACTCTCGTAAGTGCATGCATATAAAAGTCACATTTTATCGTTATGTTTATAATACATACATATATTAGTATATGTATTTATATTATGTAAATTCCAAATTTTTATAAAGCTTAAAAAATGTCAAAAATATCAAAAATATACAAAATTTCAAAGTTTTCATATTTTTCAATATTTTCATAATTTCCAAATTTTTTGTTTTCCAAATTTTGTCTGAACAATCAAAATTTCCATATTTTTCAAAATTTTTTAAATTTTCGGAAATGTAAAAAATGTCAAAATTATCGAAATTATGAAAATTTACAAAACATGCTTGATCTTGTTTTTTTTGCATAACTCCTCAACAAAATATGTTGATTAGTACAATTTCCCTAATAGCACATGATATTATTCGAATACTCTACACTCGTACTGAAAGTACTGTGATCATACGTACTGTTGCCTAATATACCAGAGAACATTCATATGACATCTTGATGACATATCATTTCTCGTATATTCTTAAGCCCATCTTCAGAATATACTTTAACAGTATATGATACGAATATTCTATATTTATACTGAATGTTATGACGATGATTCGAAGTATTTTTCATCATTCGACGTTACTAAATAATGACGTAAAATAAACATAACTTTTGTCGCAAAATATTATCGTCATAAATATATCATCATTTTTAAGTAATTTTAAATATTAGGTGTACAAAAAAGTTCTGAGCTTTAGATTTCATACAATCAAAATAACAATTTAAATTTTATATATCTTCCCGCCCTTTTGCGATTTTAAAGCGTTGACATTTGGACTTCTAAAATGCCATACGGTTTGGCGTTTGATGCACATAATCTCAAAAATCAGTAGTGTTCACGATGGCAATAACAAAAGAGCATATTCGATTTTCCATCCACTTCGCGTTTCATCTGAAGAAAAATGCTGCTGAAGCCACTGCAATGATTTGCATATGGAAAGAACGCTGTAAGTCATACTACATGTAAAAGATGGTATTAAAAATTTCGCCAAGAAGATTTCAGTCTTGAAGATGAACCGCGTGCTGGGACGCCCTCAAAAGATTGAAACGGACGAATTGCAAGTACTGCTGGATATAAACTCTGCGCAAACTGAAAAAGAGCTTACAGAACAGCTTGGCGTTACGCAGCAAACCATTTCCATACGTTTACATACGATGGGAAAGGTTCAGAAGGAAAGCAGATGGGTTCCGCATGAATTGTCCGAAGATAACAAAAATCGCGTGATACTGCACTCACTTTGCTTTCAAAGTTCCGGAAAAAAGATTTTCTGCATAAAATCATTACAGGCGATGAAAAGTGGATTCTTTATGATAACCCTAAACGTAGAAAATCATGAGTTGATCCTGGTCAACCTTCGACATCGACCAAGGCCCAATATCCACGCCAAGAAGGTTTTGCTCTGTACCTGGTGGGATTGGAAAGATGTATTGTATTACGAATTGTTACAACCGGGTGAAACAATCACGGCAGACCGCTACCAACAACAATTGACCAATTTGAGCGATGCATTAGAAGAAAAGAGGCCATTTATTAAACAAGGATGTCGTGATCTTGCTTGTAAAGTGATCTTGCTTCATGACAATGCTCGACCACATGTTGCGAAAGTGACTCAGGACCATATCTTTGCGTTAAGCTGGGAACTTCTCCCGCACGCGGCGTATAGCCCAGACATGGCGTCTTCCGATTACTACCTATCTCGGTCGCTGCAGCATCATTTGGCTGATACACATTTCGTGAGATTTGAAGAGATACGAAAATGCATTGATGATTTTATCGCTTCGAAGCCGGTGAGCTTCTATCGTCAAGGAATTCGCTACCCGAAAGATGACAAAAGGTCGTTGATGCAAACAGGGAATATTTCGCTGATTAATATTTTTCTGTTTTGAATAAAGATTGAATTTTACAAAAAAAAGTTCAGAACTTTTTTATACACCTAATAAATAATAAAATAACATTATTAATTACTATTTTTTTAATTAACTATAATATATAAATAAACAAAATATTTGCCATATTTAATACAATTATTAACAAATTCTTAAAAAAGTAAACAAAATATATACATATATATACAAATATATACAATTTGTAAACAATTTTCATAAGAAAAATAATTCTCATTAAACATAATATAGATTCATGGCTCTAAATATGTAATTAAATTATCTACTTAAGAATTACATATGCAGTCGAAATTTTAAAATTGAGACCATTTATATGACAATATAGTAACATTCATTAACTAGATCTATCATATTTTATGTCAAACTTCCGTGTTCACTTATATCATCATTCAGTTGCAGATTTCATCTCATTATAGAAGTTAAGCAGCATCGAGCAAAATCCCAAGAAGGATGGATGATTTTAGAAACATGCCAATGATACAAGATAAAAAATGTTTCATTACTTTTTTCATTTTTTTTTTCATTTTTTTCACTTATTTTCCGTAAGAGGTATCACGTATATTATAGATTTTCACGATCTATATGGCTGTCTGGGATACTCTTATGCATGTCCTACATGATATTGTTTTTAAATCATCCTATAGCCATACTGTGGGATATTCTTTAGTACATACTACAGATTAGGTTAGTGAGTGGTAATAACGATCTAAGTACATTCCACAGTATATCGCAATACGTATTTTGAATGTTCGGAGAATATACTTATATGATATCCCGTGGAACGTTCTCAGAATAGACGAGTGCTATTAGGATTATAGATCGCGTGTAAGCAATATAAAATACTTTTGCTAAAAACTTGCACAAATACCTTCTAAAAACGTGCTAAAAAACGCATCAGAACTGCAGGAGAAAAGTGAATAATAAAAAAATAAACAATTTAACAATTTAACAATTTAACAATTTAACAATTTATACAGATTTTATTATGATGTTACAAAAGATTTTTATTTGCATTTATTCACTTTAAATCATCAAAGTTGTGCGATTTTTGTCAGCGAATCGCAGTGAAGCATTTCTGCGCATACTGTGGCTGCATTCTGTAACTTACTGGCAGTACTGCCAGCATGACGTCATTATAGTGTGCTATGCAAGCATTCCGTTTTTACTAGTTCACTATCGCTGTACTATGAAATTGTGAAAACGGAACGGGATTGAACAGTACTGCGTACAACTGCATATGATGCTGTCATATAATAATATAAGAAAATGAAAAAAGTTTTTATAATTAATAATATTGCACATATAATGGAATCAAGTAGCGGTGAATCTGTTGATAGTGACTCTGATGCAATCGAGAAAATGCTAATAATATTAAAGAAAAGTAGATCAAATTCTATACCTAAAATACGTTGTAAAAGATGTAGTATTTCGATATACAAACAAAGAATTTAAAACTCACTTTCAAAAGTATATGTTATAATCTTTTGTTCTTTGTAGATAAACTCTGTAATTTTACTAAAATATATTTATTTTAGATTACATCGGAATATATTTTTTTATATTGGAATTAAGAAGGCCAATCTTAGAAAGGGATGGAAAATCAGGTAAATGCATAGTCTCTCTCTGAAAAGCAATTAAAGCAATTGTTACGTCCGGGGGACTTCACGAATTCTTCTCTTTCGGAAAAAGATAACGGCTAATCAGAGAATGAAGCGCTTCGAACGATCTAAAGAAACCCTAAATACACAAAAATTCCTCTCGAGATACGTCTCACTATCAAAAAAAAAGAATAATCCTTGCGATAGACAACTTTGTCGGCACCGACAAGTTTATGACATACCAATAAAAATAAAAAATATTAACAAAAGTAAATTCCTAACGGATAAGAAACGCGTCGGATCGTTCGAGGGTGACACTCTCCAAATTGGTGGGGAAACTAAGGGAAACACCAATCAAGAAGAAACGATTAGCGGCCGTTGGCGGCCACAATGAATGATTGAGGGTGTGGAATGGCGGGAAAATTTTCACTAACTAATTCCATCATTCACTAGGAAATCTGGAAATATAAAAACCACAATTCACAGAATACTGCTTCCCTCCTTCCTCTATACTCACAATTTTTCTAAACTATCATTCGACAAGCCAACGCGGAAATCCATCACGCCCTCAGATATTTCCACCCCTTCGGAAACCCTTTAAAAACCGCGATTTGGAGCGGATCGCTCTCTTCTCTCTTCACATCGCCCCACGTTTTGACGGACGGGACCATCCGAGGTTGTCGCTAATTTTTTCAATTAGAATCTGTGCGCGATACCTTTATTCACGTGTGATACAATCCACGATCCAGCGTAGACCACACTTCTCGCCCATCACCAGCGCCCCGCCACGACAAGTCCAATTTTATTACTCCTTTCCCGTGGTAGATTGGCTGTTTGGTTCGCGATCTCTACCTATTTGTTTCATTAAAACACTCCAACATTCCAAATTAGCAAGCCGCCGATTAATTCGGTGAAGCTGCCTTCCCCGATTTCTCCACACTCTGACTTGGCAAGCCGCCGATTAATTCGGTGAAGCTGCCTACCCCGATTCCACAACATTCCAACCTGGCAAGCTGCCGATTGATTCAGTGAAGCTGCCTTATCACGATTCCTCAATTTTTTTTTTTACCATTCTCACCTCACATTCTCTTTCATCTGACTCTTATTTACATAGTGAACCAAACGAACGCCATAATAGACGAACGAAACGGGCATTGCGACACCGTCGAGAGAAGTCTAATAAGCGGATTCGTCGGCGAAACCGGCCACACCGAAGAACTCGCGGAGCAGTTGATAGGCGTAGAACCGAGACTAGCTAACATCACCTTGCAACAGTACGCCACCGCCCTCCGCTCCGCGGCAGATTTTGAAAGACAATGTACTCCAGAGAACTTCGACGTGGAGAAGTTCTTCAATCTCGTCTGCCAATTTCCCCGCTCTCCCACCCATCCACCTCCTGGCATCCACCTTCTTCATTAAAAGAAGATTCAAACCCGACAGCCAGTTTTGGGATCAGATCTCAAAACACCAAATTACCGATACCATCCCGATGTATATTTCCCGTGATCCTCTTCCCTACCTCGTCCCAGTCAAGGCTTTCCGCAGCGCTCATCCTGATCCCCCCCCCATACCTGCAACCCGATCCCATCGACATGCTCGCGATCACCAATTTTTTACCCCAATTGGAACAATTGGGTATATAAAAATCCAGATTTTCTTTTGTTTGTTGTTATTTATTATTATTCAAAATTTATGTATAAAAAATTTTCTTTTTCTTTTTTTGTAACCAGTATTTCAACCCTTTAATGTACACAGAGAAATTTCCGAATAACATTGTAATTCATTTTTTTTATTATTATTATTAAATCAGTTAACTCGAATTCCGTCTCAATTTTTTTACCCTAAAACTTGACCCCGAACTATTCATGGCTCCCTGAGGATCGCACGAAGTCCATCCCTGGTAAAAGAGATTCGGTTCTCTGATCAAAAAACGGACCACCAATAGCGCTGGCGCAGGTAAGGGTTATAACGTCACCGACGCTGACCCGATTCCTGTCCCCTTAACGCGCGTTCGACTCGCGGATCGACTTCATAACGTCATTCTGTGAGAACAGAAAAGATTCCGTGCGTCCACCCGAGTTCTTCTCCTCCTGACGAAAGGTATTACTTTTCCTCCAGAACCTCGGACGTAACACAATAATTTCATATATAATAACATTTATACAAACTTGGTGTAGCGCGAATGATCAAATCTGCTATAACATAAATATCAAACTTTATTTTTATCTCGCAATGCTTTTGTGTTTTCTTTATTTATTATTATTTTATATTGAATATTTGTTTCTGTATCGAGTACGGTTAACTCTTCTTTCTTGAATGTCACTATTTTGTCCTGTGACTGCTGCGTCTTTTTAGCAGTAGCTGCAGCAAGAAGTGATGACAAAATTTATGACGTTATTATTCTATCGTAGTGCTATCGCAGCACACTGGAATAAATTTCGGAACGGCATTACAGTATTGCCAGTACTGGCAATGAGTTACGTAGTCTGTATACGGCATACAATGATATATGTTTCCGTCGAAACAATTATAGCTGAAAATGCAGTAATAGCTGCCACGGTGATATGATGATCTGTAGTCTCTCAGTATTTCACAAAGAAAAAAACAAAATTTTCTTCAGATAATACCTATTTAGTACCTTTGAATTTTATTTTTTGCGTAGTATACTCGGTATACGTTTTACGTAACTTAACCTTTGTAATTTGCATTTATATATTATTGTTTCAATAATTTTCCAACACTTTTTCTCTTCACAAAATAGTTAAATAATTAAATATTTACTTTTAGTAAATAATTAAATATTTACTTTTAGTAAATAATTAAATATTTACTTTTTATTATTACGAAATTATTATTAATATTATATTATTAATATTATTATATAATTGAGCTTCATTTAGTGTCTTTCTGCAATGGCCAAATAATATCTTTTGTTTCATAGGAGAGTTAACATCGAGTGAGATTTTGAAGAGAATCATAAGAGAATCATAATTTTTTGAAATAATTCAAACGGAAATTAGAGGTAAATAATTAAAGATATTCATATTATTAAGTTGCTGAATAGTTGACGGTTGCTTGCGGATTTCTCCGATGCACTCGCGAAAGGACAAGCGATCGGCCGGGAATATCCGAGCGGAGGTGGATTACCCTCGCCTTCAGCGATGCGTTCTCTTTAGCGGATGTCGGGGTGGATTTCGAGAGTTAGCAACTGCGTGCCGGTTACCCGTGCGGAACAGAAAATACCTCAACTCGTGTTTTTCTCATAATTGCGGAAAAGCAGTGGCTCGGAAAGAAAGACAATGCTTGTCGGGAATTTCCAGATGGAAGCGGGCTTCCTTCATCTCGTTTTCTCAGTTTCGTCTCTCGGAGCGGAGCGCTCGTGGGAGCGAGTCTCGATCCAAGGAAATCTAGCTTGATAGAGCGGGGGACGGCTTTTTATATTGCCACGATCCAATATTCAGTCAATTTCGGAACAATTTGGATCGGATGATCGATAATCGATTGTGACCACACGCCGTGAGCGATAATCGCCGCCACCAACGCTCTAATTAGTTCAACGATCTTTTTATTTCCGGAGTATTTCGGGGAACTTTGGAGATACTCGGATGTTGTTTTCGCAATCGAGAGCGCGTCTTATCTTCGTGCGTGCCTGGCGGTCTTCGATTCCAGATTCGGTAGCGCGGCATGGGACACGTCCCACGCCAACAATACGCGGCCGTCTCGCAATTAATTTCGCGAGCCTAATTTTGAAAGCGATTAAATTGATGCAAAGTGTCTTTTACCTGATGGATCGTCGATCGGGCACCACTTGGCGGCGGATGGACGGCTGCGGAACGTTGCATAAAAATTTGAGCCGTTATAAAGTGTTGTAGCCAGGCCTACAACCAATAATAAAAGTAGTCCGCATGGCAACAAAATTAGGTTGCACGAACCTCGAAAAGTCTTTCGAAAGATTACACAAATGTGTGATCGCCGAAATCGCGACCAGTCTTTCGAAAGACCACAGAAATGCATCGCGAGAACATTGCGAAAAAGCCTATCAGCAATTCCTAAATTTAATGATCAAATCGAGCGTAATATTGATTAATCAATATCACGCAACCGATCGACGCAATCGATTAGAATGCTGACCGGGCATCGATCAGACTATATAACCGATTATACAAGACGGAATAGTCAGAGTCGGGAATCAATCAAACATTACGTGGCGTTCGGAATCGTTATCGCGGAAGATATTACACGAGCACAACGAAGTTCACGCGAGCCGTGCTATCAACGTCTCAGGTGACATACTCGGTCGACGGCCGCCAGAGTAACGCGATACGCGCCCGCCGACGTTTAACCGTGTGTGAAAGAAATAATATAAGCAATAATTAAAACCAAGAAATTGTGCAGTTGTTAAATAAATCAAGTATCATAAAGAAAGTATGTTAGTGATTTCAAGAAGATTTCCTTCCATTCGTTTGATCCTGCTCGGAGTCCCAACTCCTTAGGCTTAACGAACCCGACTATCTCTAAAAATTAACGTTGTAGCCCATCCGGGGTACAACACTGTTTTCTATTACTATTCAGTACAAGGAGTTCCGAACGCGTAACAATTTTCTCTGCCTAATCCATTAACTCCTCACTCTGATCACTTATGCAATCACTGTCGTCAGATAATGCGTGCTCATCATCTTCATCTTCAATATCAATGTTAATGTCAATATTTCCAACATTCTCAATTTCTTCTTCTTTGTCTCATCCACTATATTCGCGATGTCTTCCACGTTCATATTTATCACATTCAATATTCGCACCGTCAACTATTTTTTTCACACACAATATCGCGATCGATATTTGTTTCGAGACTTCCGAGATCTACTGTGATTCCGCATGCTCAAGGATCTACTATATATATCGCCTGTAATTTTGTTGTCCCTTTGTCGAACTCGAAGCATAGTCATAGGTTTTCCAAGTCGCAATTTTGATTTTTTATAGCAGCCCAAGTTTCCTCGTTTTTTCACCCCCCAATTTTTTCTCCGATAAGATTCGATAGAAAAGATTTTCGATAGAAAAGATTTGATGATTCTTTTTTTTTAGACAGCATAAGGACAGCACTTGAAAGTAACAGTTGGAATAATATCAATCAATATCCGGAAATAGTTTTTTTCAACATAAAAAAGAAACTTGGTATTAATGATGGAATATTATTTATCGGTGTAAGACCAATAAAAAGAGATAATGTATTCATTTTTATAGTTTACGTTCCGTGTCGCTGTCAAAATTTATTTGGCTCTTACGAGAAAACTTGGACTTGATCAAACAGGAACGAGCACGTTTCAGTATTTATTATTAGGAAAAAATTAAGAGAGAAGAAGGGTCTATTTACCGACTAATACATTATTTTTATTGAATAACGGATTTTTCGAGATTGTTCGAAATTAACTCGTTGCAACATGTACATTTGTTTGTAGCAGTCGGATTATTGGCGCTTCTTTTACCATGCTGCGACACATACAGTCGTCAATGCTATTTTTTCTAAATCGGGACATCATTATAAATCTTCCGAATCACAATTTGTTTAGGTACATTATTTTCATTGAATAACGGATTTTTCGAGATTGTTCGAAATTAACATGTTGCGACACGTACATTTGTTTATTGCAGTCGGAGTATCGGCGCTTTTTTTTTCCTTTCTTTTCTTACGTCAATTTCTACAAAAATAACTTTTCTAGCAACTCTTCCTAGACAAAAAAGATCCCCCCTCCCTCTCTCTCAAAAGTACATTCCAAAGGATCATCGACAAAGCATTTTCCCTTCCCTACCAGTGCCTACCAGTTACATTCCCTCTTCTTTATTCCCGCGTCTCCGAGTTACCTCGCACACCCGCACCCCCTCGGAGCCCCCTGGTTAGAACCGGCCTAGTATACCTACTAAGATCCGTTCGTGGTTATCGATCGCTCCCGCCAGAACGAATCGATCAAGAACGCCACCGTCGACGTTCGCGTAGAATTTGAATGCAAAGAGAACGTTCCGGCTAACCAAAT
>NW_011933385.1:17382-29571 GCF_000187915.1 Pogonomyrmex barbatus | reverse complement strand
CACACACACACACACACACACACACACACACACACACGCACGCACACACACAGCACAGACACACACGTACACACACAGCAGCAGACACACACGTACACACACAGCAGACAGACACACACGTACACACACAGCAGCAGACACACACGTACACACACACACACACACACACGCGCGCGCGCGCGCGCGCGCGCACACACACACATGTATACCGAAAGAATATGCAATGTTATCGCAAAATCTTTTAAAATTATATATATGTTTGTACTAGATATCGTAGATAACTAATCAATAGCAATAGTACAAATAGTTTCATGTCTTTCTATATATATAGCAAAAAGTCACTTCACCACATATGTGCGTATATACATGTTCTCTTTGAGAAAAATACATGTAGTGTATTCTTCCTTTGTGTTCTGATTCTTATAAGGATATTAAACATAGCGAACGTCGTGAAGAATGACTACTGCATTGACAATACATGTATATAATATATACATGTGTTTTCATTTATTTAGTAAAATGATAAAAAGAATATGATAGTAAACGGAATTAGTCATGTCAATAATATCGACTTTTTAAATTGTCGATCGTTACCGACATTTCTTTAATTCCGTTTAGATGGCATTAGCGGAAAGCCGTCGGAGTTCGTCCTTCGCTTTATGATCCCCTTAAATTCCCGAAAGAAAAATGCCTTCCCCTTACAGTATTACATTTTCGCGCCGAGCCCCGCGTTATTCCGCTGCAAAGCTCGGTGAGCCCGAGTTTCCCTTCCTTGAATTAACTAAACTAAAGGACACTCCGGAAGTGCCCCTTAACTCCACATTGCCAGCATTCGTTGGCTCCTCCTTTAATACTGACAATTTCCTTTTGTTTCCTCTTAAAATTATTAAATTTCTCGCGATTTTGCTTGTAATCACATACGTAAATTTCTCCTTTGTTTAAAAAGTTCCGTTCATGTTCCGACCTCAAAACTAATTTTCCACATTCGGTCCCTCTCCTGAAATTTGGGAAAACTATTTTCTTTAATAATTTTTACCGCCATGGCTCTTTCCACAGCGTACCTTCTATTTGAAGGGTCTGTTTAATAAAACCGTCTGCCATCGCAACAATAAATTGCGAGCATGCAATTTTATCCTGTATGCCAGGCGAGCATTCCGGATAGGCTAAACAAGACAAACACTCCAAGTCCGAGTCAAATGTAGCCAAATCTTCCCCGAATTTCTGTTTTCGATTTATAAACTGCATATAGTAATTTTGTACCGAGTTTTCCCCAAAACATAACTCTAACCTCGAAACTAATTCGCTATATTGCGAATTTTCCAATTCCGTTCCCCCGCCCCCTCTAAAACCGAACGCGCTTTCCCTCTTAAACAGGAAGCTAATACAATCACTTTCTTCGAATTTCCTCATCTATTGGCCCGAGCGATTAATTCAAACTGAAATAAAAATTCTTGCAAAGAAACACTTCCGTCATATGTGCCAGGCTTTAATTTTAAACCGAGACCGAGACTTAAAATTGGATTTGACTGGCCTGGTTTGAGTAGTTCATGCTCCTCGGACTGCCGCACCGATTCTTCCTGCTCTTCCGCTCCGCGTCGCCGCTCCGCATGCTCCTCTCTAAGAAGGCGAAGCTCCTCCATAGTCATACGGAGAACTATCTCCAGGCTTGGAGTCGTTTCCAGTTCCTCCGCACGCGGTAACGCTCTCTTCCGTGGATAACCCGTCTTCCCGATGTTCTTTCTTGTCTCACTTCCGTCGCTAAATCCTTCCCCGTCAATCCTGCTTGACGCTCTGCCATGTTTGTCAATCCCGGACGAGTCCTCAAAAATGTCGCACTTCCGCGGCGGTCACTCGCACAACACTTACTCGCGCGTCACGCGGAAATAAACAGAGGCCGTTTACAAAACAATTCAGAACTTTAATAAGCACAACAACTAAATACACAGGTCGTGATACAATCTCGCGCTTGCAATTCGCGCGTCTCCTCTCAAACCCGTCTCACAATTCTCTCCGTCGAATCTCTCAAATCAATTAATCCATAAACATAAACAACTGCGCGTTGGCAAGAAATGATCTTCAAGTTGGAAATCGATATGAGGGTAACGTCGAGCGGAACACCATTCGGTAACAATATACAATCAAATACGAATAAGATACATCAAATCAGATACATGCAATAAGATACATGCAATAAATTTTTAATTTATTTATAAGTATATATTCTCAATTTTTATTATAAAGTAATCATCAAAGGATCTAAAATCTCCAATTAAGCTCTGTATATGATCCATAAAAGTTTCATAAAACATCTGTAATTCATCATACAAATAAGACACATAAGACGTCTAATGGAGGTTTGGTAGAGCTCCATTAGAGCTCCATCATGGAGATAGTATAGGTTTCTATTAGAGATTTATCTGACTTTCACCATAGAGATAGATGTCGTATGGAGGTCGTGGAAGTTATGTGGATCTCTAATGGATGTCATGTTCCGTGTGAGACCATCCATCGTGAAGGTTCGCTGGACAGCTAATAGACGTTCACGATGGAAGTTGACTAAGTTGTTTTCATTGGTATATAAGCGAAATCAATCAAAATTTAAACATGCACTTATTATTTACGTATTTGTATGTATACGCTTGATGCAAGATGTAATTGTTCAATAAGATAGTATATTAATGAAGTGTAGTACCTGAGAATGAAATAGTACATTATATAAAATGTACAATGTACAATGTTTGATACATTGTACATTAATACATTATTTAACGTTATATAAAAATTAAAAAAATCATGGTATAATTTATATCTTTAAAAAGCTTTTTATAACTTATTTGTGCTGTGAATAAAAAATATATTTATTTTATCATTAGTAAAATAATTAAAAATTATTCTAAAATAAGAGATAAAAAGAAAATAATAGAAACATTATTTTTCAAAATTTTTTAAGAATAACAATGTCACAATTTAAATATTTACGAAACAGAATTTGCTTGATTTCTGTTGTTAATTTGCCAACAAGTTATGTTAGCAGACCTTATTCAATTTCTGCTGCTTTTTTGCCGTCACATCGCGACGGCACACTGTGCTCGATTTCTGCTCCGTTTCTACCGACACAGCTGATAAAGCAGATCACGCCATATATCTGCCGCAATTTTGCCGTCACGTCGTGATGGCACACTGTGCTCGATTTCTGCTGCGTTTCGTTTCTGCTGCTTGACTTTCGTCACTTAATGCTATCAGAATCTCTCGCTGGACTACACATGGCTCACACGCCATGTATAGTGCTCTTCATGATTTTGCCGACGCATCGACTAAAGCCTTTGCTGCCGTAGTGTACCTTCGTATCGTTCATGTCAACGGTTCGATTAGTGTGTCTCTTTTTACCGCTAAATCAAAGGTAGCATCACTTAAAACAATAAGCGTTCCTCGCCTCGAACTGTCAGCTGCACATCTTCTGGCGCGATTGATTCTTTTCACAAGAGATGCTCTCCAGCTTCCGAATATCGAGAGTCATTGCTGACTCTACAATTACATTAGCCTGGCTAAATCAATCTCTTTCCTACTGAAAAACTTTTGCAGCCAATCGTGTTTCTGCTATTTAATCCATTCTTCCGAATACTTTATGGCGACATGTTTCGACATTATCAAATCCTACCAATTGCGCTTCGCGTGATCTAACTCCCGATTATCTAAAGGAGCACAGCTTGTGGTGCCATTGTGGCTGCAGCGTTCGCAAGAATATTGGCCGAATTCGTGCCTTGCCATAGACAGCCATCTCGAAGTGCGTGGGAATCACTCCGTTTGCCTCCTAACTGCTACTTCAAGTTGAGACCCCCGTCTCGTTTCTCGTCGTGGCCAAAATTGCTAAAAGTCACCGCCTATCTTTATCGTTTTTGCCCTCGAAATCGATCCGCCAACCCACTTTCTTCAATTCGGCAACGCTACAACTGGAAGAAATTCAAAAAATGAAACTATACTAGCTAAAGACAATGCAGTCAGATATGTTTCCGAATGAGATTTCGGTGTTGAAGCATCAACGTGTGCTACTAAAGAATCCTAAAGAAAGTTCGCTGTCATCTCAGCCCATATTTGGACAGTGACGGACTCTTCCGTGTTGAAGGAAGACTTCGACATGCTAATCTTCCGAGGACAACGAAGAATCCTATCGTTCTCCGTTCGCATCCGCTCTTGACGCTTATCATCGAGCATCATCATTTGAGAACATTGCATGCCGAATCACAACTTACACTCGCGTCGTTACGGAGTGAATTTTGGATCCTCCGCTCGCGTGCTACCGTTCGTTCCGTTTTATATAAATGCATTCCATGTGCGCTCGAAAGAGCCGCAGTGCCTTGAACAAATGGTTGATCTACCAGAGTTAATCGCACAATTCGAGCCTTCGTACATGCGTTGATTATGCAGGACCGATCGTGGCCTCTGCTCCAGGCCGAGGTCATGTCACAGAAGGTCTACATTGTCGTTATTCGTATGTTTAACAACCAAGGCCATTCACTTGGAACTTGTTAGCGATTATATAATAGTTCGTCCGCTTTTCTCGCCGCGTATTACCGTTTGTTTTCCGCCGAGGGTTGCCGCGCTCAATGTACTCGGACAACGGACTACCTTTCAAGATGCGGATCAAAAATTATCCGAGGCGTATAGCAAGGCAGTTCGCAATCCAAACTTTCTAAATCGTCTCGCGAAAGTTAGGACGGCGTGGCATTTTTTATCTCCTGGAGCACCGCATTTCGGCGGCTTGGGAAGTCGGTGTTCGTAGTGTAAAACATCATCTCAAACGATCGGCCTTCACACATTCACATTTGAAGAAATGTCCATGCTGCTCTGTCGTGTCGAGGCTTCGCTTAATTCTCATTCAATCGTTGCCATTTCCGAGAATCTTGACGATTACCGAGCGTTAACTCCCGGTCATTTTCTTATTGAAGTTCCTCTTATTGCTCCTCCCGAACCTAGCGTGCTTGAATTGAACGAAAATAGATTATCGATGGCAATTAATCCAGTCTAACTGAAGATCTTTGGAAGTCCTGGTCAAGCGACTACTTGCATATCCTTCAGCGCCTAAAATGGCACTTTGTACAACGACTGACCAAAATGCGAATCGTCCTGCTGCGTAATTCGTTGGCTCCAGCGAGTCATTGGGAGTTCGGTCGCATTATCGCTTGTCATTCTAGAGATGACGGGAACTAACCCGTGTGGTGACTGTTAAGATCAACTGATCCGAATATAAACATCCAATTACAAAATTGTGCTTCCTTTTCGTGGATATCAACGTAGAAGATTCAAATGTTTCCGTCACGGCGAGCGGAAGCGCTCCATAACTTAGTACATGTCGTATTCATTGTAGTTTCCGATTAAAATTAATTTATCGTTGTATCACATTCATATTATGTTATATCGTACCTAATTGTTGCATTAAAACTATTGTCAAATTCCACTACCGTTACTGTTGTATTAGAAACCATTTTGAATGTATGCATTTGAGGCGGGCGGTATGTTTAGGAATAGAATAGTTTAAATTGAAATTGCCGTCGATTCTTTATATTTATCTCGCGGATCGCCCGTTATACGTTTGAGCGAGGTGTACATCACGTGTATCTAGCATGGGATACACGCGGTAAACACATGCTCCGTAGAATTCGCGACGTGATGCACCTCCGCAATCCTCGAAATTAGGACGAGAGAACATTGTTCGTCGCGCACAACTCGCGTTCGCTTCTCGCTCCCTATCGCTAAACATAGTTCGATAGCGTTTTCCATTTCGATATCGCTTTTACTGTCGTCTCGTATTCCGAACAAAATTAATGATCGTCGCCGCAATTGTCGTGAGACGTGAAGTGACTTCGTGAAAAGTATACACGAAGGCCAACTAACCAAGAATTAGTCAAGAACCATAATTTGAAGCGATCGCATAAGAAGATTTCCAATTCTTTTATTGTTATTTTCTCGAAGATCTCTGTTGATTAACGCGAGAAGATTTCCGATGTTCGTGCACGAACCGTTCTATATTTCGACTGCTGAAGTTAGCGACAGCCATATCGCTCTTCTCGACCATTCATTGTATGCGTGGAATAAATCATATTTTTTTAAATAACGGAATTGTTCGATCCACTACCTTGCCACCTTGGTACATGGCTCTTTCATATAAGGCGGCTAGCCATCCGCGAATAGAAATCGAGCAAATGCTGTTTTGTAAATATTTAAATTGTTATTACAAAAAAATTTTGAAAAATGACTTTATTATTTTTTCTATATCTTATTTTAGAAGAATAATTTTTAATTATTTTATTAATGATGAAATTAATATATTTTTTTATAGCACAAATAAGCTATAAAAAGCTTCTTAAAGATATAAAGTTATGATTCTTTTGATTCTTATATAACGTATCAAATAATATCAAACATTTTGTGTAATGTATTATTTCCCAGGTACTTTGTCAACTACCTTGTTGGACAATTATGTCTTGCATCAAGTGCATATATAAAAATACGTAAATCATACATGCATGTTTAAATGTATATGATTTCGCTTATATAAAAACTTTGATAAATTTTGCATGCGAGAAACGGACGCAACCTAGCGTTAGTTTTCTAATTATTTTGTTTAGTGACAGATCCAGAGTTTTGTACGATTTTTGTTGTCGATTTGCTGGCAGATTATGCCAGCAGACCTTATTTGATTTCTGTTACAATTTTGCCGCCACGACGTGACGGCACAATGTGCTCGATTTTTGCTGCTTTCTGCTGACACAGTTGATAAAGCAGATCGCCATATACCTACTGCAATTTTGTCGTCATGTCGTAGTAGCATACTGTGCTCGATTTCTGCTGCGTTTCTGCTAACACACTGATAAAGCAGCTCATGTTGCATTTTTGCTGTCACAGTGTGAAAGAATAAATATGCCAGATATTTATTACATTTTTGCAACATGTCTTGACGGCATATTATGCTAAATTTTAGAGTATTTTTTGTTGAATATTGTGGCAATACAAAATGCTTGAATTTTGATGTATTTATAACAACAAGCTTTGTTCAATTTTTACAGCATTTTTACAGCATATTATGATGCAGAGTTTTGGTCGATATATGCTGCATTTTTGCTGGCAATATCTGTTACATCAGCTGGATTACTGCTCAATTTTTGCCGGCATAGCATAATAACAACTTCGCAATTTTTGCTTTTGGCACGTTTGTTAACTAGGTACTTTTTTGTTTTCTTAAATAATATTATATAAAATATTATATAAAATAATAATATTAAATAATATTATATAAAATAATATTATATAAAACGTTAAATATAATTATTAGAAATATCTTTGTATATATTTTTTATATTTTTCGCATATATTTCATATTTTACAAGAAAACAATATTTACCCAGTGAACAGAATATCTAAAATCAACTTTATAAGATAACCTCAAGATATCTTTTAGAGTTTTTTATGAGATATCTTAAAGATGTTTCTTAAAGAATTCTTAAAAATATCTTAAAGTTGTTTTATGTGTCGGTTTTAGATATTCATCTGCTCATTGGGTATAAATTTTGAGATTAGAAAGAAAAGTGCCTAAAAAGTGCCTTATTAAGATAGCCAAACGATATCTGATAAAATGTCTAAAAAGTGTCTTATAAGACATCCAAAAGTTGTCTTATTAAATATTGCATATATATTACTTGTATTGCGTACATCTTGCATTCATATAGTATAAATATTTATATATTAATGAAGTGATTCTCGGTAATAAATATAATGTGGTAAATAGGCCAATGAGAATCAGCGCTGTTTACAGTGCGCAATTGACATTCTTTATTATAACTTAAATATATAATACATACGTTTCGACTCTAGTTTGAGTCATCTTCAATGAATACAAAACAAAGATAAGATACTGCGTTCATTCGATGCGCTCACCGACGTTAAAATCATTAACTATAATTATTATGACCGTACATATATGTCATCCTTAAAGGACGAGACCGTCTTTAAAGGGATTGTCAATTATCAGAAATATCAAATTAATTATTATTATTTAAGTTACAGATTTATTACAATGTTTGATCACGGTTTTTCTAATGATATGATTTATTTTATTATATGTAAAATAATACATAGGAATAAATACAAAATAAATAGAAAAATATTATTTATTAGTTATTATTAATTTATATCACGCGAATGTTGTCACTTATGACATATTACATGTGACAGCTGTGACAGTTCGATGCGTATTGCATTTCCACACATTTTTTTTATTATGCTGTTATTATTCCCGTAATTAATTAATAGCACACATTAATTAATAGCATAAAAGGTAAAATAGGAAACAATTGCAACAATGAACGTGGAATTACATCAATTCGCAAAATAGAATTGATGTTTGAAAACACCTTTGCTACTGTGCAATGTGCCGTGCCTGAGCGCACGATTTCAGACAATTGGATTAGTCAACTTTAAACCCTTATAAATTGAAAACTACAGCCACGACATTTTGGTATTAGATTTTTCATCTCGAAATGATCTTAGGAATTTGCTATTAACGGGTGTAAGTCTGGGACACCCTGTATATGCTATTTTTTGGGACACCCTATACATACATATATATATATATATATATATATATATATATATAAGAATGATTCAGAATAACACGTTTGTTCTTAAAATGTCATATTCTTGAATCGATTCTAAGATGATTTTTCCTCTATCAAATTTTTATCAGAAGTTTAGTCTTTAAAATTATAAGGGAAAACAGTTGGCGAATTAGTGTCGGTCCACAATAAGTATTTAATCTTTAAGTCGTAAGAAATTGACCAATCATAGTCGATTATTCTTTTCATATTTGATTATAATTGATCAATTTCTTACTTCTTAAAGCTTAAATCACCTATTGTGGACCGACACTTACGGGCCGCGTACAGAAGATAGGCAGAGGTGGTGCAACTTAGCGGGCGTCCGACGCGGGTGATTGTGCGTGATGCATGTGCGTGTGCGTGCATCTGCGCACGCACGCACGTGTAATAAGATGCAAGCATGCATGTGTTGCATGTATCAATACTCGCTTATCTTCTGTATGCGGTCCGTAATTTGCGAACTGTTTTCTCTTAATCGGTAGCGATTAATAGTGATGGACCGATAGATTTGACTTTTTATAAATCAATCGAGTGCGTGAGTATTGATATAATTCAAGAAGAAAAATTTTGATTTATTCGGTGTGGATTCGTCGCATGGAAAAAAGTTGCTATCACAGCGAGTGAAATTATCTGTCTGTTTTTTGCAAGGTACGAAGACATCGAATTTTTACAAAGTAAGTGTGTGCATGCATGTGCGTGTGCGTGCGTGTATGTGTGCATGCATATGTGCGAGCGCGAATGTGCATGTATGTTTGTGTTTCGTAGCAAAGCAGCTGATCCAGTGTGTCCCACGTAATCACCAGTGTCGGACGGTGAGTTGCGCCGTCCCTCTCTATCTTCTATACTCAGCTTGTAATTGATAAACTATTTCTGCTTATAATTTAAAAACTAAGTTTCGAATAAAATTTTGGTAAAGGAAAAATTGTCTTAGAATAAAATCAGGAATACGCTCCTTTAAGGACAAACGGTTGTTCTGAATCATCCTTATATGTAGGGTGTTCCAAAAAAAATGATCAAGCCGTCATATGCAGATGGAGCGGACTAAACTGAGTCAACTGAGTTCTGTACTATTTTGCGATTTTCATAATAGTTAACGAGTTATTAATTTATGAGAATAGTCAAATTACAAACGCGCGGTGAGATAGAACCATCCAGTAAGACACGCGTTCGCCGTCGCGTGGATTACGCTAGGCGCACGTAATGTATGTAGATGAAAGCGTAGCCGCTTGTAATCAACAATTCTACGCATACCTAGGTCCTATTTCATCGTGCGTTTGCAATTTGACTATTTTGATAAATTAATAACTTGTTAACTATTGCGAAAATCGCAAAATAGTACAGGACTTTTCGATTCAGTTTAGTCTGCTTTACTTGTATATGACCGCTTGATCATTTTTTTGGGAACGCCCTGTATATGGTATTATTTTAATTAAGTTAACGATATATTGTGTAAAATCTTATGTAAATGTTTAGCTGCATAAATAGTTATGAAGAATTAAAAAATTTTTATCCTGTATATTTGTCTTAACACTATATTTAAATTAATTTAAATCCTTAAAATGTAGTGTTAACAAATTAACGTTAATCACTTTCTTCAACTTAAAAGAATTTCTTTATTATGCTAAGCAAACTTATGACTTTAAAAATTATTGGGTGAGGAACATTGCGATATATGATAATATTTTTAATAATTTAATTGATAAATGAAATATTTTACATAAATATAATTATATAATTTTACATAAGTAATTATATAATTTTACATAAGTGTGAAATAGATACGACGCGTCGTTGGTTGATGATGATGGCACCTATATTTTACGTCTCACCAAATACGCGTATTTTCTCGTTTCGTTATTATTTCTTGATGTATCGATACCAATAATAATATTAATTAGAATTAAATATAGCGTGGATATAATAATAACCATATATACTGTATATATTTGGAGAATAAATACTAAAGTAATTGTAAATTCTGTCATATAAATGGAAACGAGTTGTTTCCTAGTTGCATCTTTACACAGATACATCTCTAATAAATGAAGAATGTTATATCTTTGAACATTTCAAATACAAAGACGCATAAGACTTTGATTGTTGTTATTTAGTTGTAAATACAACTTTATCAACGGCAAAAAATTAAATTTGTTAACTACAGAGGAGTAATAGTAGTAGTATTTCGGAGCGACAAAATTGAAATAAAAAGAGAATTGCCTGTACAATGAACATTGGGTAAACATTTTCCGAAGGCTCTCATAAAATTTCCAAAGAGAAAAGCACTTCTCCAAAATCAGATTAGCACTCCATTGACACTATCTTTATTTTTATTTTATTTTTGAAAATTTTAGTTTTTATGTATATAATTATTGATATATAACTCTCGATTTTATACAGGACCGATTAATAGATACGATTGTCATTACTTGATTTGAAGAGTCAGAGGTTACATTGATTAAATGTATAATGTTCGAAAAAAAAGAATAAAGAATAAAATTATAAATGCGGATAAAATCAACCAATATGAGATATCTCCGACTATTTTATAATAAAAAATTCATAATTATATGTAAAGTTTAGAAATGCTTATTCAAATAACTTTTTAGCATAATGCCAAATGCGGAAAAAGTACTCGTCTTTCCTAAGTAATCTCGCTCTCGCATATGAATGTATATCGGCATCCATATTGTGTTCTCGTAACCATGAACTTGTGTTTTCTGTGCTAAAGCTGATTGATGCGGTTTCACCTTTATCCATAGCCTCTGCAATTGGTTCCACGTACGATAGTTCTGTCAATGAAACAAATTCAGTATTTTAGTATCGGACATTTAAAATGATAATTTTAATCCCTCTCTTTAGAGGTTAAAGCGATGTGATAATAAAATAATGAGATAATGAGAAATAAGATAATGAGATCTTCTACAAATAATAAAAAAATTGAAGCTAATGTAATAAAAAATGGCAAATCATACCCGAGGTCGGTACAATCTTAAAAGATTCTTCCGATTCCAAATGATCGCTGAATCCGATCTCGTTTCGTGCAAAGATTCTCACAAGGTATTCATGATTCTCTTGTAAGTCTCTAATGTTAAGTTTTTGAATGTCTGCGCTAACTCTTCCCACTTCCATCCACATAGTTTTCTTTGCATCTCTGATAGCGATTTTATAACCCTCTAGGGGTGCACCGCCATCTGATTCAGGTCTACCCCATTCGATTACCATCGTGTTAGCCGCAATTTGTCTCATCTCTAACGGAGCAGTAGGTGGTGACGGAATAGCTACAAACGATTTAAAAAAACAAATTGTGTCATATTAATTGTGTCATTTTATTTATATTACATGTCATATAGAATAACTTGCATGGTGTCAATAAATACACACACACGCGCGCGCGCGCGCACACACACACACACACACACACACACCGCACGCACGCACGCATGTATGCACGCATATACACACGCGCGCGTGTGTAGAAAACAAGTGACTTACTGGCATGTAGTTTTAAGGATCGGCTCGGAATTGGTCGGTACGCTAA
>NW_011933382.1:91112-133077 GCF_000187915.1 Pogonomyrmex barbatus | reverse complement strand
CTTATCGATTGATATTGATTAAGTTCAGCGCCGAACGGAACACCGCACGGCCGCAACAATAATCTGTCGACATAAAAGATAAATGCTTTTTATCGAGCTTCATGTTTAAAGCAGTTTCGTTTCTTGTTTTTAATGCTGACTTTAATACACAAACATTTACAGTAGACATTTACAGTAGATATTTAGTAGTCGACGATAATCTGTTTCGTTTTTTGTTTTAACATCTGTTAAGAGGAAAAATATTCTTTTCGGAGCTGCATTTGAATTTGGGAATGCTCTAATAGAATTCAAGAGGGATCTTAAATTGGGATATTTGGTTTCATTATTCAAATATTGTCTTTGTAAAATCTCCTTCCACATATTATTAAAATTTAATTTTAACAAATCTTGTTTCTTTGTTATTGAAAAATCTGAATTTAAGGCAAACCATTCTTTCTTTAAATCGTTTTCATTAAAATCATCTATTCTTGCAGCAATAAAAGAAAGATCATGAAATGATGTTTCCCTATCAGTACTCAATAAAGCTGTATGTGGTAAAAGAATTTGTAATTTTGATAAAAATGTATCACTTACTGGTAATCTTTTGAAAATTTCTTCGGTTGCAGTTATATAAAATCGCAAACAGTTCTCTCGAACAGTTGCAACCATGTTTGGTGGGTGTTTGGATGGGTGTCCATCCTCTATCAATTGATAAAGATATTCTTCGCACTCCGATCCTAAAAAATATCATTTAAAGATTTATGATTTTCTGTCTTACAAAATGTTATATTTTGGCAAATGTTTCAAAATTTCTTATTTTATAAAATTTGTACAAATTTCTTTTAAAAAATCAATTGATTTTGACTATAACTTTTGACTATAAATGTATCCTCGTTTCTTCAGTTTGGAAAAATGCATTAAATACATTTAAAAAATGTAATGTATATTTTAAAAATAGCAAATATGCTTTTTAAGAATAACAAATATGCTTTTGTATGTACATTCTGCATGACACGCAACAAATTTTCTGCAGATGTACCTTTTTGGCTCACGATCATTTCATTCAAAAAATGTTGTATCGTATTCCAAGATTGAAGAAGTCTGTCGATGCACGCGTGGTAAGAAAGCCACTGTATATTACATTTACAGTTTTGTGAATCCTTTCTTCAAAACATTCACTTAATTCGTGAAAATAGACCATTGCTTGCGACTACAAGTTATATAACTTGTAATTCTTTTCAAGAATTCCTCACAAGCTTGTGGTATCTTAGCATACGCGGCATGTGAAGCTAATGAAGCAGAATGGCATGGACATAATAATGTCAATATATTATTGCACATCTTTTCCAATTTTTTCTTGAAAGATAAATGTTTTCCGACCATAACGGACACATTGTCGCATGACAAGGCAACAATATTTGAAAAAGATATTTGTAGTTTCCACATTTCATATTTAAATGCATTAAACAATTTTTCCGCGCTGCAATCTGTTGCATCGATATCAATTAATTTTACTAGTTGCGAATGAACTTCTAATGTTTCAATATGAACGTATCAAACGTGAAATGTCATCCATTTTTCACTAGAAATATCTGTTGATTCATCTATAAAAATAGAAAATTTTGTATTTTGAATATTTTCTATCACACGATCCGTCTCAACTAGACATAAAACGTTCATAATTATATTCGTACATTTTTGTCGACTCATAGTCATGCTTTTCAAAACGTTAGGATCTTTGCCTACATCTTTTAAAAAATCGAGTATTATTTTTGCATTTTCGTACGAAATATTTTTTTCAGTGATTAAAATAGCAAATCGAATCTCCGCGAATTTTTTTCCGTTTCTCAAAGGACGAAAACAGTTCGCTAATTTCTATGTTATAGTCTTCATTCGATTTTCTTGTTATTTCAAACTTTTGACAATTATTCTTATGTATTTTAGATTCGGCGTGACGGTAGATTTGCGATAAACCGCCAATAATAGTTTTTTCGCAAATCGTACATGATGCAAATAAATTTGCATCACATTGCACTTCGCGTAGCCGGCTTAAATTGCTCGATCTCTAACCATTGTTGCTTAAATATATTCGGAGACAATGGTTTTTGTTCAAAAGTTACGTTATCATTATCAGATGATACATCTTTGTCAATATTTCTTTTATGTTGCGCAGATTCTGCATGTCTTATAATATTCGATATTGGACCACACGAAAAATTTTTAACGCATACGATACAATGAAAAAGACTATCATCAAAAGGTACTTTTTATATCCAAAATTTAAATCGCTCATCATTAAGCCAAGCTTCTAAGAAGCTTCGTTTTACTTTCTTTTTCAATGCATCGCACGATTCCATATCAAAGTGGAAATATAGCAAAACCAAAAATGTAAAACTTACCGATTAAATAGAGGTAGCCAATAAACAGAGGTAGCCAATTGCTAATTAACTACACTGACTAATTATACTGAACTATTCTAAAGCTAAACTTATTACAACTATTACTTTTATTGACAATCCATACTCACTACGTAGACGACTCTTTTTCTATTCCGTCCGCTCTAATCAACAGCGTAACTTGGAATAATGTTATAACATGAGTCATTGTTAAACAATCTGTCAGGAGGTGGGTTATGGGAGTGACCATGTCATCTGATGACCATGTCATCTGAGGGAGGGAAGGAGAAGGAGGATGAGAAAAGTACAAAAAGTTTCGATATTCAATATTAATAATTACTCCAGATTCTATATTATTAATGAATACTGCGATTATGATTGAATGTAAGATTGACTTGTTGCAAATATAAGAAATAAAAGCAAATATATGTGTAAAACCTGTTACGTAAAACATATTTTTGTTTGCGAGTATATTTGACATGTAATATAATAAATCATGATAAAGTACAATTGAATGTAAGGTACAACAGAATCGGTATTGTAATCAGAAAGGTTCCGTATTTTTATATATTACATTTCATTATCATTTTGTAAGACAGAAAATCATAAATCTTTAAATGATATTTTTTAGGATCGGAGTGCAAAGAATATCTTCATCAATTGATAGAGGATGGACACCCAAACATGGTTGCAACTGTTCGAGAGAACTGTTTGCGATTTTACATAATTGCAGCCGAAAAAATTTTCAAAAGATTACCAGTAAATGATACATTTTTATCAAAATTACAAATTCTTTTACCACATACAGCTTTATTGAGTACTGATAGGGAAACATCATTTCATGATCTTTCTTTTATTGCTGCAAGAATGGGTGATTTTAACGAAAACGATTTAAAGAAAGAATGATTTGTCTTAAATTCAGATTTTTCAGTAACAGAGAAACAAGATTTGTTAAAATTAAATTTTAATAATATGTGAAAGGAGATTTTACAAAGACAATATTTGAATAATGAAACCAAATATCCCAATTTAAGATCCCTCTTGAATTCTATTAGAGCACTCCCAAATTCAAATGCAGCTCCGGAAAGAATATTTTTTCCTCTTAACAGATGTTAAAACAAAAAAATGAAACAGATTATCGTCGACTACTAAATGTCTACTGTAAATGTCTACTGTAAATGTTTGTGTATTAAAGTCAGCATTAAAAACAAGAAACGAAACTGCTTTAAACATGAAGCTCGATAAAAAGCATTTATCTTTTATGTCGACAGATAAATTATGTTATTTCTTCGGTAAAGCAAAAAAATTTTTCAGTTACATGCTGCAGACGATTGCTGATCCATCTTCATCTAATATGTAACAATAATATGTAACAATAATCTAATATGTAATCATCTAATATGTAACAATAATATGCAAAAAGAATAATTGCTTGTGTTTCATCAAAAATGCATTAAAGCATTAAGTTAAATAAATAATAATAATAATAGTAAATAATAACAATAAGTTTAAATAAATAATATACAATATCCATAAAGAACATCGCATCTGCACAAGACTTTATCTTGTTTTAATGTGCACATATTACACTTGTTACAAAGATAAATGTGTAAAAAATGTAATAAAAAATAAAATTAAATATAAAAAATACAAAAATAGAAAAAAATATAATAAAATTTATTTTTCTAATTTTTCTATCTTCTATTATATCTATTCTTTATTATTTTCTAATTACAAATATAATTCTTTCTAATATCAGATATAATTTCCATTTTTTTTTAATATAACGAACATTGTATGTCAATGTTATTGATATAATGCTTACAACTGTAAGCGCTAAAGTGAATGTAGCCTATATCGTAAAGCGCGATTGTTTTGATAGTCAGAAGTCAGAATCGCCGAACGAAGAGGCTAGTTATGAGAATAAAGAGCGAGAGAGTCAGGACTAGGTTTGCTAGTCTATTACCCGACGCCGGCCAAACTTCCGAACTCTCACGAACATGCTTTCTCCTTGTGTGCGACATTCCCATTTCCTGACTCTCGTCTTGAAATTAGCATCACAGGACTGATTGAGTCAGAATTCAGCGAGTCGTTGCTGGCGATGGTCGAACCTGAAAATTGTAGTGGAATGTGGTCGATTGCTCTGATTCTTTCCTGTCTCCCTCACTTTACAGCGAGCAGTCGCTTCATAGTCTCTGCAGATTTGGCAGCCTCATTCTATACTAGAATCGGCAACAACACCTTTCTCTTCACTCCGTTCATTTTAATTCTTAATTGCTCAATTTTCTCTGGACTGGACGTAATATCAATTATAGTATTTATTACTAAATGGCTTAATATTTAATAAAAAGTGAACTTTTTGCAATTTCTTTCAATAAATTTTATTTATTAGATTTCTAATAAATGCTAGAACGTAGTTGATATTTTAATTATATATTAAATTCGCTGAAGATGTATAATATTTCTAAGCAAAATGATTAAGAATTTATCTAGAAATATGATTTTAAGTATTTAAGAAGTATTTAAGAAAGAAAACTATTTTTAAAAAACGCAAATATTTCATTTATTTAGAAATTGATAACATACTTTTGATTCACGAATTTCGAAATACTATATTATAGTATATTACGCGCGCAACTATACTTTTTTTTACATTAATTGATTCATTTAATTATTTTGATCATAAAAATATCACGATGCAATTATGAAAAATGAATAATTTAAGATATATTTCACATTTCATGTCAAAGATAGATTTGACATTTCATGCCAAAATGAAATATAAAATATATATATATAATATAAATATATAAAATACTTATAAATTATTGACTTTTTAATAATTTTAATATGTACTTTATATTTAGAATAACTAGAAATTGTGTTACATATAAAATTGATTTTATTTAAAAAATAAGATTTGTAAAATATCAATAGTTCCGACATTTATGAATAATCAATATCATAATCAATCATAATCATATGACACTTTTGAAACTCTATAATTTTGGTTGAAATGTGTTTCTCTATATTTGAGATATTCAAAGGTTTCGATGTAATACATCCAGGTTCTATATTCAATACATCTTCCTAGATATATTGTTGTATGATTGCACATGCCTCTTTTTTCTTTTTTTTCCCCTCCTTACTCTCTTTTTCATATATATAAATATATATTGTATCATTTATAATATATATTGCTTTGTTCAAATTTTCAATTAAAAAGGTATACTTATTTATTTAAAGCATGAATATATAATTAATTCCTTATATTTTTAATTTGAATTTATATAGTAATAAAAAATAAAATTAAAGTGTAATTTTTAAAATATTACTAATGATAAGAAAGAATAGGTTCTAGATTCTAGAAAGATATAGATAAGGAATTGCGATCATTTTAGATTATAAAATCACAGATCTTATTTGTTAGAAGAAAAATTATATTCTCTATCTTCTTTGTTGAAGTAATAATCTCAATTAAAAATAACATAAGTATTAATTGCAGCTTAGAATATAGCCTAAATGGTTTTGAATACAGCCATTTATATTGTTTCTTGCACATCATCCGCAGCAGTATTAATAATACGATCTTCTTCTTCAGCTAATGTATAGCGCATCAAATGCTGCTGATATTTTCGAATTAATTGGGGAATGCCAATATTATTATAACACGCCATGCCAATTAGAAGAATCATGAAACCAATGAGCTGTAATGAAAAATAAAATATGAAAATACTTTTCTATTATATATTATTCATGTTAAATCTGGGTGACAAGTAAATTTCCACAGTTCCAATAACATATTCTCAAACTTCAATGCAATTTTCTATAATTCTTAATAAAATATAAAGCATAAAATCAAATATATAATTGTATGCAATTAAGAAATAATTGTTTTTTTTTAACCATACCTGCATATAATGAAAGACTTGCCATTGAAACGCTAAACAAAAGATCCATATTATAATTGTACGAATGCTATCTAAAATCATTCTTGTTGTAGAGCTCATTTCTTTAGTAATGCTAATACCAGCAAAATTAAAGAAAGCAATACTAAATGATATACCTACAATTCCAAATAACAATCTGTGATAAAAATTGAAAATTGTTAGATAAAAGATAAAAAGAAAAATGATATACTGACCGATAACAGCTATCAGTAATTTATTATTGTTTCCTATTTGGATGAAGGCTTCTTTAGTGGCTTCGAGTGTACCACGTGAATTATCCGCAAAAGGCGGTGGTACAGTAATATAATTGAGAGGAATTATAGCGATAGAAATACTTACAAATCCAAAAATGCCTGCAAAAATACATATTGTAATAAACAAAAATAATGATTTTTAAAACAATTAAAAAAATGTTATGAACAAATTTTATATAAAATAATTAAGAACACATATTAACCTTCCCATCCAATTGCTTGTAGGGCAGGAATATCTTGTTGTCCAACATATTTCTCTTCAACAACCATTTGAACAGCTGTTATTACCTTATATATTTAGAAATCAATTTTTAATTAAGTATATATATATATATATATATATATATATTAGTATATGCTCAAATATTATCAGGTAAGTGTAATTAAGTGATAATTATGATATAGTTCACTAATTTTATACAATAACAAATCATAATAATAAAAATATACCTGAGCAAATATAATAAGCAAGTCACCAGTGATTACAGAATTTACACTGATATTATTGTCTTCTATTGTTAATATATCGCTAACACCAACAAATGCTAATCCTGTTATAACAAAACCAATACCGATCCATTCCCTTACTTTCAATTTTCTTTTAAGAAATCCAACAGAAAGCATTCCTGTAAAAATAATTACTGACCCACGTAACATTTGGAAGCTACTTGCATAAGTCATATTTAGGCCAATATACATTATAGATGTTGCAAACATATCACATAACGCAGGTATTAGCAAAATAAAAGGATTGAAAAGTCTTGAACCTTTAGTCAGTACATTATTATCTACAGAGCCATCCTGTAAACAAATTAATATACTAAATAATGTAACTTCATTTATTCTCAGAGAACAAAAATTATAAATACCTACGTCTCGTCGATTATAATAATAGTAGAAAATTTTAAATGCTATAAAACAAAGAGCTTCTCCAAAAAACATAAATGACGATTGCATAAAAGGATGATTAAAATGCCTAAGTTGTCCATCTTCACTAAGTACTACTTGTTGATCTGCATATCTGAATAAATTTAAAATCAAGTTCTAATATCTATAAAATAGATTAATCAATTTAAAATCAATTTCTAATTATATAACTAATTAATTTATATAACTAATTAAGTTTTTTACACACGCACATGCACACATCTTCTTATTCCTTATATTTGGCCAACGCTGCCATACGGTGCCAATATAGGCCACGATTCAATTCGAAAAATATAATTGAGAGAACGATGACAAATGCGTGACCAAAAATCGAAAAAGCGTGATGCAGTACAAAAATTTATGCGGGGAAAAAGGACGTTCGAATATCGTGTATTCCAATATTCACTGCAAGTACTGAAAATCTATAATATACATGACCTGAATTATATATTTTCAGTACTCAAAGTGTGTTAAACCGAATAGAAAAGTTTTCCGCGCAAGCGTGTGTATGTGTAGAGGGCATGCGCCTGTGTGTACATGTGCTATATATGCATAAGTTATAATAATAACATTTAATAATTTAATTCATTATATATTCCTATTTAATTATAATATTTAATTATAACTATTTGTTAATTATAATTTATTAATTATAATTTAAAAAATTTTCTCTAAAATAGCTGATCGTCAATCGAGTAAAATTTGTGAAGTGTAATTTGAATATCAGAAATCCATTTGTGTATGTACACACGCACACACGTGCGCGCGCAATTGTGAAAAACTGTGTGCGTGCGTGCGTGCGTGCGTGCGTGTGTGTGTGTGTGTGTGTGTGCATATGGTTGAGTTTCGTAAGCGCATATGCGCGTATTTTGTTATGATATACGTGACATGAATTATAGATAACTATAGATAAATGCGCTTTACAGAAGCCTGTGTGCGTGTGTGTTTGCGCGCGTGTGCGTGTATGCGTGCGCGTGTGTGCGTGCGCGTGTGTGCGCGACACGTGTGTATTTAGTATTTGGAATGGATTGATATTTAGTACATGATATGGATTGATATTTATGTCTATTAATTTTTCTATTCTTCATTTTATAGATATTATCTCATAATGTGAGATGTTTGATTCCAAAGTCGAGATTAGTTTGAAGCTGTTAAAAGTTTTTGATATATCTCTGATAGCATCCTGCATTATATTCATTGTTTAACAGTATTTATTATATTACTATTCTTGATATACATAATTATAAAAGATAAATATATATAATAAATATATATAAAATAATATATTATATATATATAAATTAATATATTATATATATATATATATATAAATAAAACATAATAAAAGTCAATTTTGTATATATATGTTCTAAGTATGCATATATACATATTATTTTTATAAGAATATTTTATACAAAAGTAATAATATAAGTAATAATATACTTTTAAAGAATGAATAGCATACATTGAACGACACATATTTAAATTTCTAAAGTTTTTATACTTGTCTCATCCTTGTAAACATCTCAACTACAAAAACACTATAAAAAATGAAAAATAAAATAGTGAGATAAGGCATGACCATTGATATATAATTCCAAAATTATACATCTTAGACAGTAGCAATATAAAAATACTATTAAATTCATTATTCATTATATTATTGCAAAAATTTAACTGTTATTACTACTTGTGACACTTGTGAATCTGTATAATCACAGTAACTTACAATATGATTATACGATCATTATATCACAATAGAGAAAAAGTAATCTTGTTTTCTAGTCCATTACTAAAAACAGTAATTGTAGTGATTATGATGTTACAAGTGACTTCTCAACTGGCTGTCAACTCATATTATAACCAATATATGTTCTTTCAAAGATTGCAAAGATTTTTCACAGTATTTTCATATCATCATTGATTATCATAGATTATTGCATCTGATGTGAATTGTGAAATACTTGGAATATATAAACAAATGCATCCGAACTTCATTTAGTAATAATACAATGTTTATACTGAACATAATAGTTTAATTCCAATTCAAACACCTTTTGTTATGATGTAAGTTAATGTATGTACATAATCCTTATACCATACAATAAATAAAAAAATATATAAATTAAAATTATCTTTCTGATTTATGTCACCATATGTAAAATCCATCCACTGAAATTCCTTACATTCCCTGTACAATAGGAAATGATTAAAAAGTTACTAGTTGAAAATAATTTAATTAAAAATTATATCATTTAATTAAATTAAGAGTTATTAATTTTTAACTTTATTACTTAACTTATAATTGATGTATGTATATAAATTTTATATATCACACACACCACGCGCGCACCACTACCCACACCACACCACACAACCACACCACACAACCACACCACCAATCACACTCATCATTCACACACACACACACACACACATATTTATATATTACTGTTATATATATTTAATTTTCGTACTACAATAGCATAATACTCACTTAACTGATAAAGTATTAAATGATCCCGTAATTATTTGAAGTATAGCTAAGGCACGTCGATAATTCGACCACGCCATTGTTGTTTATAATGAATAATAGGCCTGTTCTTTTTGGCTGAACTGGGGGTCGATCATGTAACTTTCCCTCTAGGGCGGAAACGTGAAAAGTGAAATGTTTCATGTGAATTTACGATCATGTGAATTTGCGATTTCGCGGGATCAAGTAACTCTCTCAAACGTGAAAATGTGAAATTTTTCGTGAACTCTTCATGTGAACTTTTTCGTCATGTATCTTCATAGCGGAAAGACGGAAATCTAGGGAATTAATAAATATGTGCTTCGGAATTAGAGAAAATCAGAACCGTGGCACATAAAAAAATTGAAGCAATAAGACTTAAGCAGTAAGCGAATTGCGAAAAACTGAAGCAAAAAACTTAAGCAGTAAGCCAATCACAGTCAAGAACGTAAGGTTAAGTAACATAAGGTTTGTTTTACAATGCGTCATATGTCAGTGTTGCAAGCCGCAAGCCACAAGAATTGAATGACCAATCACAGTCGAATGTGGAGAGAATACTTGATTGTGATTGACCCATTCTTACGGCCTACGATCCACACACCGACACATGACGCATTGTAGAACAGGCCTAAGTAGTAGCAAATCCATAACGTTGATTTCCTTAAAGCCATTGCACGTGAAAAAATTTTAATGATAATCGTAAGATTGTAAGCGAATATTAGATCTCCATTAGATGTCCATATAGACGTTTCATGGAGTATGGATGAATTATGGATGTTTTATGAAACTTTTCATATATAGAGCTTAATTAGAGGTTTTAGACTGTTTAAATGATTATTTTATGATAAAAATTAAGAATATATACTTATAAATTAAATAAATAAATAATTAAAAATTTATTTATAAATATATATATTCTTAATTTTAACTATTGCATATGTCTTATTTAATTGTGTATAAATGATTATATCAAATATAAAAAACGTATTTCGAACAAGACAAATATCTCATGTATTTAATACGATCAACAAATATATAAACGAACAAATAAAATATATAAATTTATAAATATTTCTCACATAAAACATGACAATAAAAAAATATAACACATGACAATAAAAATTCATATAACATGTAACCTTTACAACTTTATATATATAATTAAATTATCTACAAATTATCTGCATACGTAATCAGAATATTGATGTTAAAACTATTTAAATCATATGACAATAATAACATTTACTAATCGAAGATCTGTCATATTTTTATATCAAAATCGCAAGTTTAATTTAGTTATCTGTAGTTGAAAGGATAAAATGCCTGCCCGGTAAACAGGAGATCCAGATTCGATTCCTGGCTAAGATGATATTTTTCGCAAAATAATTTCGGATTTTTACGACTGGTTCGTGGTCGAGCTCCGTCGTGGCACACGCCCTCTCTCCTCTTTTCCAACTAAGACTAAATATAATTATAAAGATAATAAATTGGCAAATATAGTGACATTCATTAACCAGATCTATCATATTTTATGTCAAAATTTCATGTTCACTTATATCATCATTTCAGTTGTAGATTTCATTACAGAAATTAAGCAGTATCGAGTAGGATCCCAAGTAGGATGGATAACCGTTTTAAAAACATGCAATGATACAAGATAAAAAATGTTTCATTATTTTCTCTCATTTTTTTTCATTCTTTTCACTTATTTTCTGTAAGAAGTGTCACGTATATTATAGATTTTCACGATCTATATGACTGTCTGAGATATCCTTATGCATGCCGTACATGATATATTGTTCTTCCATTTTCATCCTATGGTCATACTGCGGGATATTCTCCAGTATATACTAAGAATTAGGTTAGTGAGCGGTAGTAATATTCTAAGTACATTCTACAGTATATCGCAGTATGTATTTCGAATGTTCGGAGAATATATATTTCGAATATACTTGTATGATATTCCGTGAAATGTTCTCAAAATAGACGAGTGCTATTAGGATATTTATAATAGTAAATGATATTTATAATAGTAAAGTTTCTTTTTCTTTTGAGAAATTTATTTTATTACATTATGTAATATATTTCATTATGTAAGTATATTTTATGTTGTTAAAAACAATTTTTATGACATGTTTGTATCAGATATCGTGAAGTATATTTTGTCTATTAAAACGTTTTGTCTATTAAATAAAGATACTAACAATAATTTTTTGCCTTAATTTTTTTATCATATAATTTACAATATATCTTGTTTTTACTATATTATATATATAATAAATAATTTAAAAGTCATCAAAATATAACATCAAAAATTAATCACAAAACCGTCACAAAAAATATATCAAATGAGATCATTATGAGTTTTCTCAAAATGACTTTTAATTGACATTATAATGCTATTTTTATGACTTTTTGTTCTATTTGGGGCAGCAACGCGATAGCCAATCACCGTCTTGTTTTCTAATATATAACTTTGGGGAGCTTTCCGTTTGACCACGTTGCAATTGAACAGAGCCACTTACAGCGACCGATGAGAGCCTGGAGATTTTTTACTGGATCAACCAATCAAATAATTTTATTTTAAATTGGCCAATCGACAACGTGGGCAATTGGCGCTATCTATAATTTTGTTGCATATCAGAAAACAAGATAGTGATTGGCTACTGTGTTGCCAAGTGGCCGCGTCCTGCCTATAGGCTATATTAGATTAGCGATTGCCCGGCTACGGTTGCCAGTTGATGATTCTACTATTACCAATCACATTGACCATAACCAGGACTTGCTACATTGTGATTAGCTGAAATAGAATCATCAACCGGCAACCATAGCCGCGCAACCGCTAGTCTGATATGGCCTTAAAGCTACGTTTTAAAACATTGTTTTCGAGGAAAATTTTACTAAAAATTAACATATTAAAAGTTAACGTTACGTATGCTACACATTTTTAGTAAAATTTTAGTAAAATTTCAAAAGCAATATTTGAGAATATAAAGATTAAGATTGGGTCATAGTGTTAAAAAATAGTTCTCTAAAATCGTGTAATTGAAATAAATGTAAATAAAAAAAATAGAAAAAAATATTAACAATTATTACAGTTGCTTTATTTTTGTTTCATGGTCAATTAATATCTTTCTAATTTACCTATAAAATCTACTAATAAATGTTTTTCTATTTACTAAATGCTTTTCTGAATTTTGCAACTTTTTCTGAGTTTTGATCTATAAACATTCAATAATATTTTACGAGGTTAAGGTAACAATTCATTCTTTGACAGGTAGAAGAAGCCATATTGTTTTTTATCATTTGTGGGCAAACTCTGATTGGTCGAGAAACAGATGCTACCACAGTTTAATCAGTTATGACAGTAACCGAAATGCCAGGATATAAAATTCCAGTACGCATGCGCGAGAAATCCAATCCACAATATGGCCACAATTTGATTGATATGGCGGTTTACTAACTATCGAGAAGAAGTATCGTAAATTATTAAAATGGATGGATATACTTGCGCTGTAAAAAGTTGCAAGAACAATACAGAAATAAGAATTAGAAATAAGGGAATTAGTTTTTCAAATTTCCAAAAGATCTTAAAAGGTAGAATTTATTAATATTATATGCGTGCGCGTGCGCGCGTATATATATCATTATGTATATGTATCATGTATATTTCATTATGTGTATTATATATATGTTTATTACTATACATGTAATTAAAATTATTATATCTATATTTTATTTTTAAACATCTTAATTAAAAAATAATAATTTTCACATTTTTCTCTTTAGAGCTAAGTTATGGTTGAAATTTTATAATAGATTTATAGACACACCTTTAAAATTATATAAAAATTACAGAATTTGCAATAAACATTTCATGCCATCAATGTTCTTAAACAATTTAAGAAATAGATTTTGACTGCATGCAATTCCAACACTAAATTTTTCAGTAAATGTAGAATTAGAAGGTAAAAATTATCTTCAGCTTTATTTCAGCTTAATTCTGTGCATTAATGCAATAAATTTTTATAATATTTCTATCTATTTGATAGTATAATTACATATGTAAATTTTCATATAGTAATATATATATTACCATATTAATTTATATATGGTATTATATATTTATATTAATATTATATCTTATATTAACGCATGTAAAATATAAAATATATGTAATTTATTTCTGAAATGTTTTATTATTTTTATTATATTTCATAAATAGTAAAATATAATGAAGAATGAATCACTAAAATATTTGTTATTTTATTATAGTATATATTTAATTTTAAGATATTAATATTTTACTTTTAATATTTCTAATTTTACGATGATTATCTTTTGAAATTAGTGCTTTTTCCAATCAAGACTATGGCGACGCTTACTGTCACGTGTTCGCAAATCTCACAAACCGCGGAATGGTTTACCTTGGCTGCATTCACTGCTGTACTGAAAATCTACAATATACGTGACCCGAACTATATATTTTCAGCAGTGAATATCGGAATGTAGCTTGTCTTCTTACATCATGATCAAAATTAGATTGCAGCCGTATGCTTGGTCGTTGTTGGATCATCATTGGACCAAAGAGAAAAAAAAGAAGTAGCAGCCGTAGTTTTTCTTAGGCTACTTTCTATTTCAAATATCTCTATTTTTTTCATTTGAAAAGATATTTTTCATTTATAGCAAGTAGAATGTGAGTGACCTACTTTTATACCTAACATTAAAAAATTGCTTAGTGTAATTTAATTAAGTTTTATTAGCGTGTGTGCGTGTGCGTGTATGTTTAGTATTATACAAAATAATGGAATTAATCATTCTTTAATTAAATTAAATTTTGACATAATCAAATAGTTACTGGTTATCAAGACATTGAATGATGTTTTAGTAATGTTTCTGACAACAAAAATCAATCATTATATGAAATAAATAACTGAAATAAGCAATAAGTATAAAGAACATGAAAACTGAATATTAAATAGCAACAAATAAAATAGAAATTTTATATAATATATATAACTTTTAAAATCTAATGACACCATAAAGTTATAAGAAAAATATAAAAGCTGATATTTATAGTGAATCTTTATATTAGAGTTTCCTGAAATACATATTTAAGATGTCATAAATTAATTGCAAAACTATATTAACATTAATTAAGATATTATTTGATTACATTGTTGAAATAAAAACTAGATGTTTTTATTTTATTAGATTGGATTGCAAAAATTTCAAAATGCTTAGAATTTTCTGCTTTTATCAAAATTTAAATGCACATCCATTTCAGTTCAACTATAAAAAAACAGGTATTAAAGATATCCTAAAATATATTTTGCACATTCTAGTATTAGAAGGCGCTTATTAAATTCAAAAATAAATGATCTGGAGCATGTAAGCAAAAACCTATTTGTTTTCAGTTCATTTGCAATCGAAATTGTTTTCGATTACATCCTGATCATTTATATTTTTGCACATTTCTATTGTCACTATCATGGGTATGAATATCCTTAGGAGAAACGCTATCAATATTTTTTGCAGAATCAAACAAGCTACAAAAGTAACTTAGAAATTTATTATATGCTGTTAAATTTATTAAATATATATTAAAATTTATGTATTTCAATAAGATCTTTTAATGATTTCTCAATTCTGATAGACCTTATAAAAATTGTAAAACTTGGAATTTACAAAAACGTTAAATATTGTATAGATATATTGTGTACATATATTATAAAATATGCTATATGCACACACACATACATACACACACACACACACACAACTTATAGTATTTAATATAAATATAAAATATTCTTGTTTGAAGTACATAGACGTTTACTTAGATAATTCTTTTCTTGAAATTCTGTGAGTTATAGAAATCTAAAATGGGATCTGAACAAAGCTCTCAAAGTGGCAGCCAAAATACCAGTAGTGGAAGAACAAGGACGAATCAACTTAGACGCGGCAAAAGTGTTCCAAATCGTGAGAGAATGCCAGAAGACACTCCGCCAAGATGTATCAGTCCTGGTGCCAGTATTTGTTCTGATTCTGACCTTCCATATATTTCTTATACAGTGAATCGACCCATTGGAGATTCACCAAAGATGACTAATAAACAATCGCAGCTCTATAGAGGGAAAAGTATTGGAACTACTGATATTTCAAGATGTAAAAATAGTTTGGGATCTACAAATCATAGGTATTATTGCATCTAAATAATTAACAATTTTCAGATTTCTAATGAAATAAATAATATAATCGTCGAAAATAATATTTTTCAAACTATTCTTATGTAAGCTTATTTTTTAATACCTTTAAATTTTTGTAAAGAAGTAAACATTTTATACAACTCTATCGTGTAAGATTTTATCGATCTTGATTTCTTTAGTTTTATTTGCATACTTCTTCTGTTAAAAGTCACAGGAAAATTAATATATCGGACAAGACGCATAATATTGTGGTGGTAAAACCAGCTCAAACAGACCCTACAACAGATAAGGATCCTGATATAGTGAAACTACAAAGCATCCCGATGTTTCTACCAATCATGCGCGGCACGTTGAATTTACCACCAGGTGTACGTGATCCAGAAGTCTTGGAGAGGCTTGATCCTGTTGGTCTGTTCAATTTGTGTGCGCGTTATCAACATCATCTGAATACAAATGCACAAATAATAGCAGTAGAGCAGGCCACTCTATGTATTAATATGGAAATAGAATTTGGTAAAATATTGAATTTTGCTGTGGATCGGCAAAAAAAATTTACCAAATTCACAGAACAATTGAACAAAGTGCATGAACTCAGCCATCAATTAACTAGATGCCATTCGCTTCTCAATCAAACCCTTGAGAGTCTTGAAACACTCAACAATTTCTTACCAATAGAAGAAAGACTTGAGCCTTTTGTTTGGACTACAGGTTAAATGTATTTAAATATGTAAAATTGAAATATGATGAATTCAAATCATTCATTTAGCAAAGAAAACTTGTATAATTTGTATCTTTCCAGAAAAACTGATTAAAAAGTTCAAAAAATAGTTTTGGGATATCTAATTTCAAAAAACTTTAAACTATGTTATAAGAATTTTAACTTATATTCAACTTGCATATAAAATAAGTAAAATAAATGGAATAAAAGAAAAAACTGAATAGACTTCATTGAAACAATTTATTATTTTTATATATTTTAAACATACCCTAGCAGTTTCCATTAGCCAATCGTTGAGACTTCAATTGTCTATAGATAGCAATAATTTCAGCCTGTTGCTTCTCAAGTTGTCTTCTTTCTGCATCAGGTAAATGTTTCTTTTTTCTTGATTGATTAATGTTTTTGGTAGAAAAAACTTCTTTGGAACTTTTTAGGAATAAATTCAGCAATAAATCCTTCGGTTTTACATCCTCATTCATTTTCTTTTTGATTTTCAATTTAGGAGGTTCATGGGCAATTTCATCAAAAGCAACTTTGTCTTGCAATCTTTCAAACTCATCATGATTTTTCAATTTGTTTTGTTTCTTCATATATAGTTTCAGCTTTTGTTCATTTTTGGTCAAACTTTTAAAATTTTCAGTTATCTTCTTTTTCTTCTTATTGATATTCTTATTAGTTGTTAATATTTTTATATCATTTTTTTCGCGTTTGCATTTTATTAGACCTCGAATTTCACCAGTGTTAAAATCACGTTCAATTTGAATACCATATTTCTTTTCAAATGCAATCTGCTTAAGAAAATCATGTGTATCTCTAGATACCCGGTACAAGAATTGTTTACCAGATTCGCCTGGTCTTTGTTGAAATACTGGTGTAGCTTTTTCTAATTTTGTTTCTGGATGATTTGATTTACAATGTTGCTGACCTACACAGATAAGCGCATTTCTTTTCTTTCGTTTTCTTTTCACAATACCGTTACTAATTTTCGCAGCTTCCTTTAATTTAATCAAACGCTTCAGACTTTTCGGGATCGCTTGTTCATCTACATTTTTCGGCAGTGTGTTCATATATGACTCTAACCTAAAATACATTTAGTTCAGAATTATTCATATTTGATTACTTAAATTTTAATTTTAATAATTTACTCAGCTAAAACGTTTAGCACGTTGCTTCTCAGAATCCTTGATACCACGATGTTTTTTTCCCGGTATTTTGCGGCCCATATTTGCATTTTGTCATCTACTTATGTAAAATAAGTTTAATTTCACGTACACACGTTACTATAGATTGACAACTGCTATAGTTTTCACCATGGTGTAATTAGGGGTGCGTTCTTTTATTCACTTCGAGTATTGTCAGTACTACGAATAGCGTTCCGATATAGAGAATAGCACTCCGAAAGTACTGCCTTGAATTCTATGACATTAATTTTGACGTACTTCCTGTTGTGGCTACTGCAACCAGCGAGATAAAGCAATTAGAGCACAAAGATGGCTGCTTCTATGGAGACTGAATAATCTTGATTGAAGAAAATAAAGTGTATAATATGAAATAATATAATATAATAAAATTATTATAATATATAATATTATAAAATTATTTATTATTATTAATTATTTTATTATTGTTATTATTAATATTAATATTATTATTAATTTTTTATTATTATTGTTATTATTAATATTAATATTATTAATTTTTTATTATTTATTGTTTATTTTTTTATTATTATTAATTATTTTATATATATTATATTTAATATATATAATAAAATTATATTTTTTTAAATATTACATATGCCTACCATTTTCAGTTGGAGTTTGAAAACACATTGCAACTGCATTCCATTTTATAATCTTGAAACAATTAGAAAGCGCACGAAACTAAAACGGAACGATAGGCACAGTACACTTCTGTTACGTCATTATCATGAGTACTCGGAATGAATAAAGATATGCACTTTATAAAGGTGAAGCATTGTGCATAATGGCGGTCGCTTGCTATTTTAACTAATCAGATGTGTGCCTAAATACAAAGCGCCAATTTCAATTTTAATTTTAATTTTAATTTATGTGGGATATATAAATTAAATGAAAAACATCGTGTTTAAGTTTTTAATAATAAGTATTTAATAATTTATATATATTTTACATATAAGTTTAAATATAAATAAGATAAAATAGACAAATAAAATATATAATATATAATAAAATAAACAAAATGTAAATCAAATAATGTTATTAGTTATACGCTTTATTTTTTTTATATGTTTCTCCTCTCTTAAAGTATTTTTTTCTTTTATTTTTATATTTATATTTCTTAGTTTTATGTATGTGTACATTCGCGATTTGATTTTCTCGCAAATGCACAATACACGAATTTCTCAAATTACCAAATCATTTTTTCTTGGTCATCTTTATCTGCGTCCAATAATTAAATATTTTTTTCTTCCTTTTTTTTTCCAAATCGAGGAGCAATGTTGGAATGGAGTCAAATAATACGAGAAATGTCAAACTTCATGTGATTCGTCACTTCATCAGTGAAGTTTGACATTTGATCGTAATTTATTCTCGAAGCAATCAAAAGTGAAGTGTATTTCCCATATTCTTACTAAAAATACGTTTTTGTTATTTTATTGTTTACAAATAATAATTTAAAAGCTTATAAAAAGAAATTCTATATCCATTATATATTGTACCTTTTAAAAAAGATAAAAAATAACGCTAAGTTCACGTGTCCATTTTTTTATTTATGTAAAAGGAAGAATTTTATACAAAAATTTCCATCTACAAAAGTCTTTTTAATAATAAATTTCATATTAGTACAAAAGATATGAAATGAAAAATTGGCGTCAACTTCTAATAAAAAAATAAAAAGAGCTTTACATTGAAATTACATTTTATTTTGTAGTTCATTTTTATTTGAAAAATCGTTTCATTATTTCTACAAAAAAACATGATATCAAAAATTGGCACAAACTTTTAATTATATGAAATAGAAAAGAAACTTTGCAAAGGTGAAAAAAGATGTTATCAATCCAAAATTAATGTCAATTTGTAGTTGCCAAAAAAATTTTATTGAATTATTATACTTGTGTTAATATAAAAATAAAATATAAAAGAAAATTTGATGTGTAAAAAAAATGGCGTACAAAAACTTGACGCGCCCGGGCCCTCGCATTAAAACTTTTAATAATAATAAATTATGTGACAGACAAATAGGAAAAGAGTTGAATTCAAATTTAATATATTAAGTGTACAAAAAAGTTCTGAGCTTTAGATTTCATACAACCGAAATAACAATTTAAATTTTATATATCTTCCCGCCCTTTTGCGGTTTTAAAGCGTTGACATTTGGCCTTCTAAAATGCCATACGGTTTGGCGTTTGATGCACATAACCTCAAAAATCAGTAATGTTCACGATGGCAATAACAAAAGAGCATATTCGATTTTCCATCCACTTCATCCGTTTCATCTGAAGAAAAATGCTGCTGAAGCCACTGCAATGATTTGTGCTGCATATGGAGAGAACGCTGTAAGTCATATTACATGTAATAGTATCAAAAATTTCGCCAAGGAGATTTCAATCTTGAAGATGAACCGCGTGCTGGACGCCAAAAAGATTGAAACGGACGAATTGCAAGCACTGCTGGATATAAACCTCTGCGCAAACTGAAAAGGAGCTTGCAGAACAGCTTGGCGTTACGCAGCAAACCATTTCCGTACGTTTACATACGATGGGAAAGGTTCAGAAGGAAGGCAGATGGTTTCCGCATGAATTGTCCGAAGACAACAAAAATCGTCGGCGTGACACTGCACTCATTTTGCTTTGAAAGTTCCGGAAAAAAGATTTTCTGCACAAAATCATTACAGTGATGAAAAGTGGATTCTTTATGATAACCCTAAACATAGAAAATCATGGGTTGACCCTGGTCAACCTTCGACATCGACGTTAAAGCCCAATATCACGCCAAGAAGGTTTTGTATGTGATAGGATCTGTATTTGATGGGATTGGAAAGGTGTGTTGTATTACGAGTTGTTACAACCGGGTGAAACAATCACGGCAGACCGCTACCAACAAGAATTGACCAATTTGAGCGATGCATTAGAAGAAAAGAGGCCATTTACTGGCCAAGGACGTCGTAAAGTGATCTTACTTCATGACAATGTTCGACAACATGTTGCGAAAGTGACTCAGGACCATATCTTTGCGTTAGGCTGGGACTTCTCCCGCACGCGGCGTATAGCCCAGACATGGCGCCTTTCGATTACTACCTATTCCGGTCGCTGCAGCATCATTTGGCTGATACACATTTCGTGAGATTTGAAGAAATACGAAAATGTATTGATGACTTTATCTCTTCGAAGCCGGTGAGCTTCTATCGTCAAGGAATTCGCAAGCTACCCGAAAGATAGCAAAAGGTCCTTGATGCAAACGGGAAATATTTTGCTGATTAATATTTTTTTGTTTGTTTTTGAATAAAGATTGAATTTTACAAAAAAAGCTCAGAACTTTTTTGTACATCTAATATATGCAATAAATTTTTAATTTATTTTTAAGTATATATTCTTAATTTTTATCATAAAATAATCATCTAGAAAGAATCTAAAATCTCCAATTAAACTCTGTATATAATCCATAATCCATGAAAGTCTCATAAAACATCTGTAATTTATTCATACATCCTCCATGAGATGTCTAATAAAGGTTTGGTAGAGTCCCATTAGAGGTCCATTATGGAGGTATAGGTCTCCATTAGAGATTTATCTGACTTTCACTATAAAGATAGATGTCGCATAGAGGCCGTGAAGGTTATGTGGATCTCTAATGGATGTCATGTTCCGTGTGGGACCATCCACTATAAAGGTTCTCTGGAAGGCTAATGGACGTTCACAGCGGAATCCTTGAGGATCGCTCACTATGGAGGTTTGCTGGACGGCTAGTGGACATCCACGGTAGAATCCTAGAGCAGTATCCACCATGGAGGTTCGCTGGCCCTCTAATGGACGTCTACCTTCCATTGTGAAGATAAATGTTTAATTGAAGTTTAATGGAACCATGGAGGTTTAATGGATGTTCACTGGAAGTTATGTTCTATGTGGGTTTAAATTTGATTGATGTGACGCTTCAAATTTTTACCATTGTCTAAACGTATTATGTAATGTTCTAGTCCGAGTTTTTATTGTACGTGACCGAAAACCCATTTAACCTTTCCATTATAATTTCGATACTCTATCTTATCATCGATCTCGACGCTTTTTATATATATGGTCCTTTATATTTTCCTGCATCAATTTATGTCCGTAACAACAAATCAAATCGTATACGTAACTCGCGCTTAAACATTCTTACAGTTGGCGATTCACCCGATGACATATGAGGCATGCATCTATAATTTAATATTGGATTGTCGGAAAAGTCGATCATGACGTATTTTTTCTATGTTTTTCAAAGATCATTTATTTATATAAAGAATACAAAGATCAATCAATAATATATTGTCCGTTTTGTTCAATAATTTTTTGTCATCTTTCAGTGAGTTTCATAATCCTCGTTCATAGAAGAACCTGTCTTTATCGCCGAAAAACTGAACAAAGTGCTGATTTACAGCCTCATCTGAATTAAACGTTATATCATGCAAGGAATTTTGAAGAGAGCGAAACAAGCGGAAGTTTGACGGCGTAAGGTCAGGCGAATATGGTGGGTGTAGCAGCATATCCCATTCAAGCTCCAATAATTTTTGACGGGTCAAACTTGTGTATGGTCTCACGTTGTCGTGATGGAATACAACTCCTTTAACTCTGGACGTTTCTGGATGAAGGATTCGTTCAAATTGTTTAATTGCCAACAGTACACATTCGAATTGATTGTTTAATTCCTTGATAGGAGCTCGAAAAACACGACACCTTTAAAATCCCATTACACTGAGAGCTTAACCTTCCTCTGATAAATGTTTGTTTTTGATGTCGTTTGAGACGAATCATCACGTCGAGACCAAGACCGTTTGCGCACCACATTGTTGTAAACAATCCACTTCTCATCATCAATTATCAGTCGCTTCAAAAAAGGATCGTTTTCCTTACGTTTAAGCATATCGCAGATATTTATACGCGCCGTCAAACAAACTTCTTTGAGTTCATAAGGAACCCAAATATCGAGCTTGCTTACGTATCCCAGCTTCTTCGGGTAGTCGTGAACGCTTGAATGATGGATGTTCAATGTTTCTGCAATCTCTCATGTCGTGGATTTGACTCGACCAATACCTTTATTTTGTCGTCATCAACCTCGGTGGGCCTCCCTGACCGAGAAACGTTGTTGAGATCAAAATCACCAGCACGGAATTTCATGAACCATCATTGGCACTGACGTTCTTGCAGAGCATTGTCATCATAAACTTTACATAACTTTTCACAAGCTTGATGCACGTTCTTCCCTTTACGGAAGTAAAACAGTAATATATGGCGAAAATGCACAGTTTGGTCTTCCATCTTCAACTTGTTATAATATCTCCAAAACTCAACCAAATCGCTCAATTTTTTGTTAGAATGAAGCCAGAAGTGTCAGCTGTCAAATGACATAGCAATAACATAGAAATGCGAATGACTCTAGTACTTCCAAAAATAAACTAGCGCCACTGTCTGTTACAAAAATGCGTCATGACTTTTCCGACAACCCAATAGAATTTGATGTAACACTAACTGTAATTCTTTCCTATTTACTAATTTATTTTGAAACCTTTTCCTTAACATTTGTTTAAGATAATTTGTTCTGAATAAAGCGTTCCACTTGCCCGTTTGTCGCCGGATGAAACGGTGCTGTAGTTTTATGTACAATACTATTTCATCTAAGGAAATTCACAAATTCACTCGATGGAAAATATCCGCCATTGTCTGATACAACAACTTGGTATGCCAAACGTTGTAAAAATCTGTCTGCATTTTTCAATTGTTGTACTACTAGTCATATCTTTTGTAATGTAAACTTCCGGTTGAAAAAGCGTCCACCAGCGTCCACAAAAAGATAATGACTCATAAAAAGTCCTGCATAATCAATGTGTACTCTGAAATACTCGTTTGGCTAGATTCTATGAATATATCTGTGTTTTAGATGGTTTGTTTCGTACTAAATTACAATTTTTGCAATTCTTAGCTAGCTTTCAACATCGTTGTCAATGCCCTGCCACCAACAATATCTTCTAGTCATAACTTTCATTTTAACAATGCTGAAATGTTTCTCATGTAATTTCTGTAAAATTTTCTTTCTTAATTTTTGCGCTACCAGAACTCTACCATCACGTAAGATTGTGCCTTGCTGGCAACTAAATTCGGTAAGTGGAACATTGAATCTTTTTGCTGGCTTTACTTTCACTTCTAGTTGTAACGTATGTAATAATTTTTGCAATCCTTTGCCGTCTCTGTAACTAAATCTGTAAATGTAACTAGAAGAGATTCTATTAATTTAATTTCGTAATCATTCATCACATCATATTCGAAATTGTCTTCAGACTGAATTGGTAGGCGCGACAATCCATCTGCGTTATTTCTAATCTGTGGGATTTTGTATTTTTATACTTGATATCATAATTGAAAGCTTGTAAAAAGATTTTGTAATGTTGCATACGTGCATTGTGTACTGACTAATGTTTTACTAGGCGTGAGAATTTGTGTAAGTGGATGATGGTCCGTATAAAGCATAAAACGATTTTCGTATAAAAATTGGTAAAACTTTTTCAATGCAAAGATTATTGCATACGCTTTCTTATCGATCTGCGCATATTTTCTCTATGTTCGAAACAAAAACTACGAAGCATACTGGATCACTCGCTCGGACCTGTCTGGATATTTTTGCGAAAGGACCGCTCCAACCTCATACATGCTTGCATCGCACGCCACAATTAATGATAGTTTAGAATCGTAGTGCGCTAAGACTTTGTTACTTATAAATTCTCTTTTCGCTGCCTTAAAAGCTATCTCACACTCCGGTATCTATGTAAACGTTACATTTTTTCCTATTTCTTTTTGTGACAATGTATGCAATGGCGTAAGTATTTCGCTTAAATTCTGAATGAAATGTCCGTAATAATTAATCCTAAAAATAAGAAGGGAGGATGTGCGTCACGGTAGGGCCTGACCACGAACCAGTCGTGAAAACTCGTAATTATTTTGCGAAAAAATATCACTTCAGCCAGGATCTCCTTACCGGGCAGGCATCTTATCCCTTCGACTACCAAGATATGTGATGATATTTATCGCAAATAACGTGTTTAGAATAACACGTCAACAATACAATGATACACATATATACGTATATTATACTATACATATATACATGTATTCTTTCGAATCCCTACCGGTACTCCAGAGAAATGATGGTCCTATTCTCTCGATGGATGCAGGTCGGACTGCAACGGCGATACCCTCCAACGCCATTGGCAAATATACAAATAATCCTCCTGGAACACGACAGAAGAGATTGCATCAGGCTCGAACTCCCAAATAAGAAGGGAGAAAGCGCGTAATTCTGAAACATTTCTAGGGCGTAGCATATTTTCAATGGCCTCCATTTTACTTTTCTCTTTATGTATACCGTTTCTATCAATGTAATAATCGCAATAATGTATGCCTTTTTTAAAAAAATTAACTTTTTTCCTCATTGATTCGAATATTAAATTTCGCTAAACGTGTAAGTACATTCTTTGTGGTTACACGCTAAACATGTAAGTCGTTCTAGATGCATTTAATCGTTCGGCACCGTAATTTTAATATCGTCTAAGAAAACAGAAACACTCGGGAATTCTTTTAATACGTTCTCGATTTCTCTTTGCCAAATCGCAAGTGCTAAGGCAATACCGTATAATAGTCATGTATACTCGTATAATCTTCAATGCGTATTCAATATTAATAAATCCCTGTCCTCGGAATATTTTGTAAATATGCCTGCTTTAAATCTATCTTACAGAATTTTTGTCCTCCCGTCAGCGTACTAAAAAGTTTATCGATTGTCGACAGCGAATATTCATCTACTAATAATTGCTTATTAACCGTTATGCTAAAATTCCTGCATAATCTAACCGTATTGTCCTTTTTTAAAATCGGCACTATCGCCCACATTAACGTATTAATGACTTGTAAAATTCCTTTTTTTTACTAATCTATCAATCTCTCATTCTACTAACGGTACTATCTTGAATGGAACTTTCCTTGCTTTCAGAAAAGTCGGTCTCGCGTTTTCTTTCAATGTAAGTCACGCTTGTATTTGCTTAATTTTTGTGCATGACGGATCTAAGTTTTCTTCGTATTCATGTAAAATTTTGTGTAAGTCACTATCTATATTTGCCATCAACGTAAATGTATTGTTCAACTGTATTGTTCAATTGTAGACCTTTTTTTTTAACATGAGGAAATGTTGTTACGCACTAACCTCCCGGACGTTTGGGCTTGTCCGGGAAAGTGTGAGACTCGGGCCGCTGTAAACCACGACCACTTACCCACTAAAATCTCATGGGTGCCGTCCAAGGCACATAGTTGGGATCGGGGAACACTAGCAATATATTTCCCGATCGCCCCGCGCCCGCGCGCCATTTAAAGCGCGCTCCTCCCAATGGGGGAGTTGCCCTCTCCCCTACCATGCTCCTTAAGGGAGGTGGACTACTTTCCCCCCAATTGAGGGGGGGATGAGGAGGGGTGGATGGCAACAACAATCGCGTGCGCGGGAGAGAAAATCCTAAGACTAGAGGGCCCCGTTCCCGCGCAGATTCCCAGGACTGAGGTACAATGGGGCCGTCGTGAGTGCGGCCCCTCCTAGCGCCGGGAGTCTTCTCTGGCTCGGCCATTGGTAAGGTCTAGCCAACTAACCAACCTATCAAAGGGGAGGGGGGCTACTCCCCTCCCCCAGGAGGGTCATTCATCTAATAAGGGGAACTGCTGACGCCGTTGTAGCCGGCGCTGCAGTCGCCCCTTCCTCCCCGTCTGGGGCGGCCGTCGGAGGGAGGTAGTTCCTCCCCCCCCTGCGCCGCTCCGCTTCCTCTTTCTGCGACATAACATATTCACAGAAAAAGGAGACCTCCTTCCAAACATTCTCACTGCCAATCATATTCTCAATTACGGCCGGCAACGAGAAGTTATGTCCAACACTGGGGCAAAGGCACCGCGCTTACCATCCCAGGCAATACATTTCTCGAATGTGTGCTGCGTGGTGTCCTTGCCCGCCGCACAGTGCGAGCACTGTGCCGTGCGCTTCCTTCCAATTCGATGCAGGTATCAGCCAAAACTCTCATGGTCGGTCAGCACCTGCACCAACTGGAAAGATAAGCCCCCGTGAGCCTTGCTGAGCCATTTCTCGAGGCAGGGCCGGATGGCCTCCACAGTCCGGTCTTGTGACGCTCGTGCAGCTGGGTTTTCCAGCGCTCCATCCAGCGCCGTACTTCCTGGAGTATTGGTTCCACAGTCTTAGTCGTAGGGACTGTTCCCCGGACTTTTAGCTGGCGAAGATGCCAATAAACTTCGGCGTTCCTTGCCGTCAGCAGGTCTACAGGGGGCGTCCCGGCCAGGACCGTAGCCGCCACATGCAGCGCAATTCTGCACTGCGCCTGCCTCATTAGACGGAGGCTATGACGGTTCTTCGCCAAGCGATGGGCCCATATCAGTGACCCATGTAGGGCCACCGAGTGGACGGTGTGCGCATATAAGCGTCTTATTTTGGCGACCTTCGAGATTGGATAGGAGGCGGCCGAGCCTGTTAGCCACCGCCTCCATTCTGGGAGTCAAGCAGTAAAAATACCATCCAAAGTGAGGTTCAAGTACTTAAAGTAGAGTCCCATCTTCACGGGGACTGTTCCGACCAGCACCCTCGCGGGGGGGGGGGGTGGAGGCGGCCCACGGAGACCATCATGCACAAACATGACCTCCGTCTTGTGAGCCATCACCTTCAACCCTAAAGCTGCCCGCTGATCGCGCGCACGGCCTCGCTGGCCGCCGCCAGGGTATTCCCCCAGTTATTCCCCCGGTCACTAGGGTGTTATCCGCATAATAGATGACGTGGCAGCCAGGGGGAAGGGCAAGCTGCAATATCCTGTTGTATGCGAGGTTCCAAAGCAGAGGCTCCAGTACGGACCCCTGCGGAACCCCGCGCGTGACACCCCTTTGGTGTCGGCGTCCGCTGGCATCAGCGAACTCCAATATCCTGTCGCGGAAGTAGCCGCCTAGCACCGCTTGGAGGTAATTTGGGAGACGGTGGTACTGCTCCGCCTCCCTTATCCTGTCCCAGGGGAGGGAGTTGAATGCGTTGGATATGTCCAACGACACCAGCAATGCAACTCCCCTCTGCAATAATGGTCTCCGTGATGGATTTGACGCGATCAATCGCGTCAATTGTCGATCAACCCCTCACAAAAAGCCATACTGATTTTCCGTTAGGTTTCGGCCACTTCCGGACAGGTGCCGGACGACGCGGGCAGCGACTCGAAGAGTTTGTCCATGTCATCCAGCAGGCAAATCGATCTATATGCCGAAGGAGCGTCCGGCAGCTTGCTCCGGATCAAACTTGCCCTCCTCCAGATACGGAGGAATGTCTCCTCTTTAAAGCACCTGTTGAACAGGTGCGGGATGGGTGGAGACCAATCGTCCCTACCAGGGAAAAGGATCCTCACCATTCTGTTTAGGAGGTGTCTCAATTTATTGAGCACAATTTGGTATGGGCGCCCCAACAGATCCGCGTGCAGGGACGAGATCAGCCCCACCCAGGCCTCGGTCTTTGCCTTTCTGATGGCGCTGCCCAGGGTTCATCATACGAGCTCCCAGGCGGCGTCCAGATCGGCGCTTCTTCGACGGCGGGCCCGCAGGAATCGTCTCCTTGCGCGGATGGCGGAAGCGCGAAGCTTCGCGACCTCCACCGTCCACCAGTATGCGGTCCGCCGCTTTACCAGCCGAGAGCGTGGCATGCACGCATCGCATGCGTCCGCGACAATGTTTACCATGCTCTCGGCCTTCTCCTCCACGTCCCGGGCCACCTGCCGATTATCCGGCCAGGTAACCACAAGGACTGCCATAAGCAGTCCTTATCTAGTTTTTTGAAGGCCCATCTGCGTGGACCATCTCTCCGTCGGCCGACTGCTGTGCGGGTGTCGACTTCCATGAAAATGTACTGACATAATTACCATGGAGGCCTCCACGTCAGTTCCCTACCATGCGCGCGACCGGGAGAGTCACAAGCGTCACATCCATATGCGACTCCCCATTATGCTGCACGCATGTGGGCTTCGGGCCCGAATTCAATGCACTCAGGCCCAGACTCGCCATCCAGCCCATCAGAGCTCCTTTGGTCCATCGCCGGGGAACCCCACAGCATGGGTTTTACATTTAGATCTCCGGCGACTATTACGGGGTAAGGGAGTAACTTGCGAACCTGCGAATGCAGTCCCCCATTCCCTCCAAATAATCCTCGAATTGGGCGAGACTCGTATTTGGAGAGACGTAGTAGTTCACGATACAGATGGACCCTCACTTCACCGCCACGTAACCATCTCCCCTCTCCATTTCAGAGTAGGGGGGGCAGGCCCTCGATCGACCTCCACACTATCGCCACCAGAGCCTTCCGATCTCCGAACCAGTTTCTCACTGGTTCTCGGGGATCCGGTAGGGTTCGGATGCCAAACTCACAACCACGCTCTGTCAGGCTATGGACAAATAGATCCTATGCCCGGCAGGCATGAGGTTGGTCTAGAAGAAGCTAACGGCCATTTTTAGGCCGTTGGTATTGACGCCTCTTCCAGAGCGACTTCCATCCGGCTGAGGCGCTGAGTGGTATTGTCCGCTCCGCCACTTCCCTTCTTTTTGGGTTTTGGGAGAGGAGTTTTGTTTCTCTTGGGTTGTACCCCCCTTCCCTTTTTTCCATGAGTTAGGTCTCCCCTTTTCCCCCGATTTTTGTCCCCCCGCCGCGCTTGGTGGAAGGGAGGTGGCATAGAGGTGCTTCCATGCTTCTTAATATCGTGGGGAGAACCCTCCCCAAGATCCCCTTTAAGTCCTTCATTGTGAAGGGTCTATCTCCCTCGCTTTCGCAGTGAGCCCCAATGGGGTCCGCGACCACCGCGGGCGGTGTTTTCCCCAGTTTCGGTCTGAGGACCGGGGGGAGAGTCTCCACACTTATAATGCGTGATCCCCCCTTTTATCCCCCTCCGAGCCTCGTGGATGAATCGGGGAGGGGTGGAAACTCGTCCATCTCCATCCTTTCTCTAGATTCCTAAGGAACTCGGCTGGTTTCTCAGCAGCGGGGTCGGGTCTGCGGGATTTTAAGTTCCGCAGCTCCGCCTTTAGCTCATCTATGGTCGAGCGGAGATCTGTATTGTCCCTCTGTAATTAAAAGATCTCCTCCCTGAGGAACCTTCGCCCGCCATCTACATCCCCGACCGCATTCGCTTCTGCCTCTAGGGTCCTCGAATAGAGGATCTCAGGCAGCAATCATCTCCGCGGAGGCTGACCAGAGCTCCGCCTGGAATCCGCCTTTTAGGTTGCCAGACATCTGGGCAACCTTCCTCACCCGCGCGATGGCTTGGCGAGTGTAGGCCTTGATCGCAGCGATGGACTCCAGGCTCCACTCTTCCTAAAGGGTTCTCGTTTGCGCCTTCGTTTCTTCCAGCTTCTTGCTGGGAGATGACTGGACCTGGAGATCTCGAACGGCCCCCCCCAGAGTCTCTTCCGCCTCTTTCTCCCTTTTTCGGGCCGCTTTCTCTGCTCTTTTTTCGGCCGTGAATTTGCCGGCGTTGGTCGGATCCGAGGAGAGCCTGCTTCTCTTTTTTCTCGGCGCGGGAGGTCAATGGATGTGTATCCCCATCCCGGAGTCTCCATCTCGAGACACATGATGTCCTCGTCCTCATCAGGTATCAGGCCATTCTCTTCTTACCCCCTCCCGTCGAGGTAGTTGACGCCCGCAACGCTCTCGACTCTGTCGACGGGGACCGCGATCGAATGCCCGCAACTCCATCGTTCTCAGGAGCCTTAGTTTTGGAGCGAGGGCCAGATCTACGAGCCGGAAGCGGTGTTGATGGGCTGTTGTCCTGCGGTGTTGGCAGGATCGGAGGTGGGTCATCCCCTCCTCCCTTAGGCGGAATACTTCCGCGTTAGAAGTCGTCCTGATCTCGACCTCAAGGGCACATGGGACCTCCCATATCCCTCGTGCTGCCTTAAGAAAGCGGCTGCCTTCTTCAACGGTAGTCATTTCTACGGCCCGTTGGCAACTCTGCGTTTCGCCCGTCATCTGATGACGACGCGGGGGGGACCGGGACATTATCCCTCCTAGCGGGTCGAGATCTGGGGGTCCGAAATCCCTGCTCTGGTATATTTATTACTTTTTTGGTGTACATATCCATAATTTTATAAACGTGGTTTCTTTCGGGGTGTCCTTCCCCTAGACCGGTTGCCTTGGCCCGACTAGAGAGCCCGGTCTGCCTTATACTTTACGTGCTGCCGGACCTCGACCTCAGAATACGTCCAAGCGGCTTCGACGGCACCCAGACCGCAGGCCCTGCCCCGGAATATGTCCGAGCGGCCCTGCGGTCCATCTTCTCCGAAGTACGTGAGCCGCAGGCCCCGCCTCAGAAATATCCGAGCGGCTCCATGACCCAAAAAACATACCCCTCCCTGGGCGGAGCACCGCCCCCCCATGTCAGCCGGGAGCATTCAGCCTCTCGGCGACACTCCTGCGGGAATACCTGCGTCGTTGCGGACAGGGAACAGACCTTCCTCTATCGGCGCCACACCGCCGGGCGATTGAAGTCAGGGCCGCCCTACCGACCCATTGGATGCGGATTTCTGAGGAGACCCGACCCTACTGGGGGATCGGATCCAGAATACAGACCCTTCCGCCATAGCAGTAAGGGCAATGCGCTTAGACCCTGACCCCTCGCATTCGGGCTTTCCCGGGATAGAACCCCGGTACTGCCAGCAGGTGATCATAAGGACAGGGAGCCTCCTCACCACGTCAAGGTGGCAGACCAGAGAGAGTGCACCCAGAAAGAGTTGATAGTCTCCACAAAGTGTGGAGACTCCTCCAAAAAACCGCGATCATAGAATCTCGCCTTGAGAGAGAGAGAGAGAGTATAATTTCCTGTATGATTGATGCGGACTTCCTAATTCACTATCCTAGGGAGCACGCCCTCGCGCGCCGCATCCGGTTGATTTATTCAATTGTACACCTAACTGTTGAATCCATTCTCGTCTCATGAGTGATTTCCTATTACCATAATATACATGTTTAATAATTTTGTATTTTCCCTGTAACATACTCATACTTTCATATAATCGTAATAGTGGTCTTGCAAAAAGTAAATAATTATTAATTCGATTTCTTAATTTGTGCATCCGGAAAATAACGCTCAAGGAAATGCTTACTCACAGCCGCTTCGGTATCTACTTCGTACTTCTTTACCTTCGATAGTTAGACTTTCGAAAAAATTTCTCTCGATGTTTAATGTGCTCCATACTCATCCATATAATATCGCTCAATCGATTTGCTGATGTCCTATTCTTCTTCATGCATATTTTTGCTAAATGACCTTTTACATCATAATTTGCGCATGTGATTTCTCTATTTAATGTATATTTAGAAATGCCTACCTCTGCATTTAAAATAAATAATATTATTATTCAGAATAATACCATTATTGTTATTGTTATTGTAGACGTTTCGTATAGTACGCTTTGTTTTCGGGAAAGACACTGGCCTGTTTACCATTAACTTCTTGTGCTGTGCCTGTTTGTTTTTCTTTGTCATCTCCTTTTGGCCGATGTACTCAACAGATGAAATTCCGACTGCTTGGATTTGATTTACACTCTTCTCGGTCAACTCCATTGAAAGTGCAACTTGACCGCCCTATCGAAAAACAAATCCTTCACCTCCACCTGAGTGCGTTGACTTGTCAACCCAAATATGAACTGGTTTCCTTAAGGCCGTTTTCAGATAATTTTCAAAATTGCAATTTATGCTTAATTTATGTAGCGCAGTCGTATATATTGATGTATGGTTTTCCCGTCGGACTGTTTTCTCTAGTGAAAATGATAATTTTCTGCTATTTCAAGTGGAGCCGGTGCAGTAGAAATCCTCCAAATATGACGTAATTGTACAGTACGTTTGCGTATATGGATTGAGTAGTGCTAACTTGTCGTATATTAAAAAACTTTGCTCCAATAAAATGTAACAAATACACAACTTTTTGCACTTCCGGTACCTTGAAAACTGTGACGGCTCCCTCAAAACGCTGTAGCCAACGCTTCCAGTTCGTAACAGTTGGATCGAAATCCTCAATTGCAAAATTCCCATGCACGATTGCCTCGGCTATGGCGATAAGTATATATCCTTAATTCGTAATTTTGAAATTTCTTTCTCAAGCTGTGATGGGGCATCCCACTCTCGTCGCCACTCTGTCGGGTTCACGAGTTGGGAAACTGCCTCATACCAAGTTTCAGCCACAAGTGACGCTTAGTTTACATGTGGCAGATGTTGGAAGTGAGCATGGCAGCAGTTGTCGTAAAAATGGAGAAAGATGAATTCCATGCAATGATTAAACATTTTTATTTAAAGAAGTGGACGGTTGCGCAGATTAAAGTCGAATTGGACGAAGTTCACGGGGATTCTGCATCAGCGTTGAAGACCGTTTATGTTTGGATTAATGAATTCAAAAGAGGCCGGACATCAACCAACGATGAAGCGCGCCCCGAACGTCCAGTTGAAGTCACTACGCCAGAAATGATTGAAAAAATCCATCGTATTATTATGGAAGATCGAATGAACATGCGTGACATAGCTGAGATTGTAGGCATCTTAATAGACAGAATGCATAATATCCTGCACAAAGAATTAGAAATAAAAAAGTTTTGTGCACGATGGGTGCCGCGATTGCTGATCATCGATGAAAAACGCATGCGAAAAGACATTTTGCAGCAGTGTTTGTTGATGCTTAAGCGCAATCCACAAGAGTTTTGGCGTCGATTCGTGACTATAGACGAGATTTGGATCCATCACTATACACCCGAGTCAAAACAGTAATCGAAGCAGTGGATAGCGCCTGGTGAATGTGCTGAAGAAGGCGAAGACTGTTTTGTCGGCCGGGAAGATAATGGCCACTGTTTTTTGGGATTCCCAAGGAATCATCTTCATTGATTACTTACAGAAGAGTCAAACAGTCACAGGAGTATATTATTCTACACTTCTGAATCATTTGTACGAAGAGCTGCAAACGAAACGGCCCAGATTGGCGCGCAAAAAAGTCATCTTTCACCAGGACAATGCTCCGGCTCATACCTTCACAGCCGCAATGGCAAAATTGCATGAATTAAGATTCGAATTGCTGCCCCATCCACCCTATTCTCCTGATTTGACCCCTTCTTTCTATTCCCAAACCTCAAGATTTGGCTCGGAGGAAAGAAATTTTTGTCCGATGAGGAGGTCATTGCTGCTGTGGATGCGTATTTTGAAGGCTTTGAGACTTTCTACTTTTCCGAAGAGATCAAAAAGTTGGACTAAGTGTGTAAAATTCCAAGGAGACAACATCGAAAAGTGAAAAAAAATTTTCCGGAAAATAGGTGAATTTATTGCTTTTTACCTGACTTATCGAACGACCCTCGTAAGTGACGTGCGGACAACGAAATTTTTTGTTGCAGTTATTTTCGTTATTATATTCTTAATTGTACAGATGTGATTTGTTTCGTACTTATTAGATTCAAAAAAATGGGCGGCAGCTAAAATTATCTTTGAACATTACATGTAAAAGCATTTTTCCACTTTTTTCAACAACTGTCAAATCATGTTTTCTGCCTGAATAGACTTCATTTCACGTGCCTTTTAGCTATTTATTGACTATCAGGAAGAGAAAGAAAAGCAGCCGCCCATTTTCACAAGTGTCTTAGAGCTATATCAGATGTTATTTTAGTCAAATATCTCTTTATTTGCAAAATTAGTGTAATAAACTTTACTGTGTCATTTCTTGCCTACGATATCACGATTCCAATATGACCGCGGTGACTACTCAGGATCCTTAAGCCAATGGCACACGATATTTTTCTTCCTGCTGGGATTCTTGCTTGCTCTTTTGTTAGCAACCTTGCTGATTATTACAATTATATACGATATTTAAATGGGCGAAGTATGTGCGGACACGTGATTGCGAAAAGGACTTTCGTCACTTCCCTCTCGACGTGCGAGCCGGTTAATTCCGATGTGTAGCGATGTGACGGAGCAGAATAAAGTTGAGTCGCATCTAAAAGAATTAACGTTTGAAGGGTCAACTTCTTTTCTTTTCCCTTGTTTCCCTTATGAGGCAGTTTGAATAGTGTTACTTCCTGGCCATATACTACACAGTTCATTGTGGCGCTATCTCACAAAAATTTATGCAATCGACCTTCGTATATAAAGAAGAATAAGAATGAATGAGCTTCTATTTTTCATTGCGACGATACGTCGTTACCGTCAACACGGAGTTCTTAGCTGCTCAGGAGACTTAGGGCCACAGCACACAAAAAAACTGAAGCAATAAAATTTAAGCAGTAATCGGATCAGCCAATCATAGTCGAGAACGTAAAGCAGTAACATAAGCAGTAACAAATCCACACTATTTCCTTACTATTTAAGTTTTACTGCTTAAGTTTTTTTGTGTGCTGTAATCCTTAAGAGTAAGAAGATTTATCTAGGTAGATTGAAAGTGGTTATGAAAAATGTGTAAGACTAGGTGCGCCGTACGAAATAATTAGCTATATTTTGTCGTCATATTGAACATTCATACACACACATACACACACACGCACACGCACAGGGTGTCCCAGACCTAATGCACCACCTGCTAAGGCAGATTCCTAAAATCATTTAGAGACGAAAATTGTAATACTAAAATATTGAGCTGTAAGAATTAGACAACCGTAAGCGGTCATAAAAGAGATTCGGAATATAAATAGCTAACAGAGAGGAGCGGTCGTGGTTGTGCAGACTAAGTAGATGTCAGATTAGTAAACGAGGGATCCTGAGTTCAAATCCAGTCGGTCTCTGTTTATTTTTCCGAATCTAATAAATATCTTTCAGAGCATACAATAATTTTCAAATAGGAAACGTTTAAAAATGTCCAATCGGGTTGTCCATTATTCGTGCGTTCAGGTCCGTCACATAGTGAAGGATAATTGTTAGTGATCATAATTGTATTTTATAAAAAGGGATATGTCAAGAATAATTATTCTTCATATTATTTTTGTATAAATTACTGACGTTGAGAAAGTTTTTATCAATAGTATATTCGTTCTTTATTATCTGTTCAATTAAAGAAATAATTTTTGATTAATATTGATTATTATAATTATTATAATTTTTTGATTAATATTGATTATAAATATTATTTTTTATAACATACTTTATATGACAGACACTTCATTTGACAGTTCGATGTGTAACAATAACTCGATGCATTCCAATATTACGTAAAATAATTTTTATTTTTAACCGCTATTAATATTATCAACATATAAAGCAAGTTAATTAAATAAGTAGAAAAAGTTACGAAAAAAAATTCAAAAACATGCAAAATTATGTTAATATTTAAATATTAATATTTAGGAGCATCTTCACTGTGTGACGGATCTGAACGCACGAATAATGGACAGCCCGATTGGACATTTTTAAACGTTTCCTATTTGAAAACTATTGCTTAATATTTTAGTATTAGAATTTTCGTCTCTAAATGATTTCAGGAATCTGCCATTTACAGGTGGTGCGTTAGGTCTGGGACACCTTGTATATACACACACACACACACCACACACACACACACACACACACACACACACACACACACACACACACAGAGATCATCCTAAGGTGTCCTGTGCTATTAAAGTATGTATAGTGTAAACTTACTTATACTACAGAAACTACTGTTGCATACTTTAGTATGTGACACTATATATATATATATAAAGATATAAAGTTCTTTAAAAATTAATTATCTTAAAAAAATATTATTTACGTTAAAGAGTTTATAGTTTATGTTATATATATGTATACTTTATTTCATATGTTCAAAATGAGAATTTTTATGTTTTGTATAACAAACGAGTTATAATTAATAAAGATTGATTCATTTATGTACGTATTTATATATAACGCATTTTTAATAATTGTTAATAATCTTGACATTGTTCTGACAGTCTAAAAATACCATAATAACATATTATGGCCCAAGTAGCAAGATGATATCATTATGACGATAATTTAAGATCATTTTTCATTCGTCATCAGTGTACTAAATAATGAATGTAAAATGAACGTAACATTTGTCACGAAATATTATCGTCATAAATATGTCGTCATTTAATCGTCATTTTTTAAGACATTTATAATGAATAGATAATGAAACATTATTAATTACTAACTTTCTTAATTAACTATAATATATAAATAAGAAAAATATTTCCCATATTTAATACAATTATTAACAAATTCATAATAACTTCACAATAAGTTCACAATAAATTCACAATAAGTAAGCAAAATATATATACAATTTTCATAAGGAAAATGATTCTCATTAAACATAATATAGGTTCATAGCTCTATATATATAATTAAATTATCTACAAGAATTACATGTGTAATCGAGATTTTAAAAGATTTTAAAATACTATTTATACGACAATATAGTAACATTCATTAGTCAGATTTATCAAATTTAAATCGAGATTCGGTAATCACTTATTTCATCATTTCAGTAGGTTTCATTCCAATACAGAGGTTAAGCGACATCGAGCAGGATTTCCAAATGGATGGATGATCGGTTTTAGAAACATGCAGTGATACGAGATAAAAGATGTTTCATCACTTTCTCTCTTTTTTTTCCAATTTTTAATTTTTTTTCACTTATTTTCCGTAAGGGATGTATATTATAGATGTTTAATATTAACAGTTAATATCGGAACGCGATCGTTTTTGGGATGTCTCTGAAATCATCCTGAAGTCATCCTAAAGTCGTCTTAAGAAAATTCTCAAGATAGCCTGAGGCTGAGTGGAAAGTATCCTGAGGACGTTTCGAGGACGTAATGAGGCGCTTATTTGCTAGTCCACAAAACGTCCTGTTTACCTTTCAGAATCACAATAGATATTCGGCTCATCTAATAAGATATTCTGAGGACGTCCTGAGGACATCCTCGTGTTACTAGGGATATATGAATATTTAATATAATAGCGATGAAATGTTGCACCCATGTGCCCTCGAACTCACGCTCCGCAGGATCGTCGTGATCGCATCACGAGAAAATGTTTCACAGCATATGCGGCAAAGAGCAAATAATAATTTACCGCGTACGCGATACGGCGAATGGAGAAGATCACGTGGAGGAAGTACTCGGCAATGTACGAGACCCTCGACTGGACTGAAATTAAAATTTGGCGCAATTCCAATTAAATTATTGCATTCCTCATCTACATAAATATCTGAATAACCGATTGGAAAAACTCCAGTTTTGAGTACATACGTCTAGCGTATCTTTTCGATACCCGAAACCTCGTATCGTCGCGATATTGCCGGTGCGTCCGCCAAAAAATGTATCACGGGGATCACGAGGTGAGATTTGTAGTTGTATACGCGCCTTCGATTTTTTAACTCGTATATACTAAAATTATTTATTTTACGGCTCGTGAATCGACAGAAAAACGGTAAGATCAGGTCAAGCTCGAGAGTTCTATTAACAACATATGACATACTTTATTAAATTAACAAGTGTTGTCGGACCGAGAGCACTCGCGTTACAGGTTACAAGACGTTCGTTCCCGACGGATGCTGGTCGCACAGTGAGCAGTCACGATCACTCAATAACATAGCTTTCACATAAAAACGATAGGACGATAAGCACACGAGTTAAGCTCGTGTAACTTTCGACAACTAATCAGTGAGCGACAACAAGCCGTTTTTCACGAATTTGATTGCTTTGAAAATACATAAAAACGAAACGAAAACAAGGACGCTCGTTCGAACAAAGCGTTTAACTATCCACAGAAGTTTCGAGAGATAAAATGAGCGTATGAATTCGCACAGAGAATATTCTCTGTTAAATACTTATAATTTTTCTGAACAGTACTATAGGGTGATTTTCAAGAAATTCTCGTGTCTCTCGATTCTCGCGCATTTCTTCGTTAAAAACGTATTCCTATTTTTCCGTCAAGATATATTCCTGCTGACGTAACCACCAAGACGCAACTATTTGTTCATAATGCGCGTCAAACATAAAATTTTAAAATCTTAAAATTTGCGCGTCAAACCTTAAAATTTTCGTTTTATCACGATTTATTGAATAACAAAACGGGCATCTGTGAAAAAGCATCCATGAAATTGTAAGACATGACGTTGCGTCTCACCTCCATTCTCGCATTCGTAATACTCGTCGACAAGCATGCCTTCCGCTAATCGATACTCGCGTCCACGTCCCGCGTGAATTATTCGATGACCGATCTCGCATTCCTTCAAAATTAATCATTGCACGGCTTTGCGCGACTGGTTATCTTTAAATTTGTATCCACCCGAAGGAATGATTCCTATTTCTCCTTCGCGTAAAAAGTTTTTCCGGAAAACTCTTATGCACATTGAAATGATAATTGTACATTCTTCGAATGGACACACGTTTCCTCGCTCTAAGAATATTTTTCTGAAGGCTATGTATGCTCGTCGAAGGATATCAATGTCGGTGCAATATTCAAATATTTTGCGTTGAAAATCAAATACGGCATTTTTTCTGTCATTTTCGCGTGCCATGCAAGAAAATGTTCGCGTTCCTCTGTTTGCATTGTTTTGGACGCGTAATAACGAACATCCGGTAATGGATCGACATATATTTGATTATCGGTAGTATTAAATAAGAGAGAAAAGACACCTTTGTCACAAGTATCCAGTAACCTGAAGACCTTCGATAATTCTGACAAACGCATCGGCATATAATTAATACTGTCGATAAATTTCGTACGATTTGTTGATAAGACTATAATTTTTGTACCGTTCAAAATTATACGAAGTTTTAATAATTTTCCGGAATAATTTTCAACAATGTACTGGACGACTGTGTAAACTGTGTGTCGATTTCGCATTACGCGTTATATAAATGATCTGTAGCAAATTTATTGCTCTGCCAGTAAGGCTATGCTGGCACTGCCTTGCCAAGGAAGGCAGGCTCGAGTCTGTGAGAGGTCTGATAGACGGGAGTAGGCAGAATAACTAAGTCACACCACGATTTTGTTATCCGACCGTCGCCAGCAACATCTCGCGAAGTTCTGACTCGGTCACGTTTATTCTTGAGCACACAATCGTTAAATCTAGAACGTATCAAAGTCGCAATGTTAACCGAACAAAGACGCGATATTTACAACGCTTAAAAACTAATAACACAGAACAAAGAGATCGAAGACGTACAATGCCAGCAGGGGCATCGCGAACACGAGAACGGCGCGTAACAATGTTATTTTCACGTAACGTACAATGCCAGCAAGGGCACCGCGGACACGGAGGAACGTTCGAGAACTAAATATTAGAAACGAGATAACGCAAAGAATAAAGAAAAGAAAGAACGCACTAAAATATATGCCGCTCGCAAAAGAAAGGCGGAGCGCCTGAAACGCACGCTGCTTGTGCACGCAAGACGCTCGCGAAACGCTCGGAAAACGCGGACTAGAACGAGACGCGACACGGACAGAAAACGAGACGGCACACGAGTGCTAGCAAAACGGAACGCGGACGCGAGTAAAACGGAGCGCACGCGGAAATTGATGGCGGCACAATTGTAAGCGCGAATAAAACGACGGAATTAGGCGATGCGGTTAAACGCAGGACATGGATGCGACGCCTGCGAAAACACGAGTAAAGACGTCACTCGCAAGCGAGAGAGAAACACTCGGTTGATCACTCACGAGCGCGAGAGCGACGGAACACAACGAGTAAGAGAGAGAGAGAGAGAGACATTTCTCACGCGTGAAAGAGAGCGAGATGAGACATGATCATGCGCGAGCGAGAAAGAGAGAGCACGAGTGCACTCGCGTGTCGCATGCAAGCGAGAGAGATGGAGGCGCACGCAGAGTGAGAGAGACGGCGAGCACTCAGCGCAACAGGTGCGGCGCACCGCACGTGGTCGCACAGAGCCGGCGAGACAGAACTTTTGACTCCACAGTCTTCGTCGCGTACACGACACTTTACACTGCACAGTTGCTGTCACGTACCGGTCACGACACAGTAACGCGTTGACACTGAAGATGCCGGAGTCTCTCTCTTTCTTCTCTCCACCAGACGTGTGGCTGCTGCGTGTCCGTTGATTAGCACATAATGGCCGTTCGACACAATGAGCGTGGTAATGGCCGACGGGGAAGAAAGCGGAAGTTACCACATTAGTCGTGGCACCAACGTCTGCTTCCTCGGTGGACGGTGGCGCTCGATGGCGAGCGCGCGAGGCAGCGGAGCAGCGACCGGGGGCAAGGGCGCCACAGATCTGAGTAAAATGTTTTGTAGGGCGTGTTGCAAATTTGACTAATTGTGACATTGAAAACGCATACGTTAAAATTCTGTGCGATACCACTGGCGAGACCACTGGCGCTTTGCGCTACTGAACTCACCCTGAAGACACTAAATGTTTTCATGAGTTAAGTCGCGTGCTGATCGAAACGATAATCCCGCCGGTCCATGCGTTAAATCCTCCGAATCGAATGAAAATCCCACGTAATCATGCGGTTCGGAGGATGCAACGCATAGGCATGAATTTCAGCGAATGCATTTTCAAGCCAATTATAAAGTTCGATACTCTGATAACTCCTTCGGATAGCGGATGCAAACGGAATATCGCCTCTCTTCCTAATATCTTGAAATTTCTAAACCGGCGTGAATTTCCTCGATTAATAATAAATTAAAATTTCTGATTTGTTCTCAGAGGTACCGTTCCGCTTGTTCCCTTCTCCTCCTCTGTTTCCTCTTCCACTTATTTCTCTTCCACCTCCTTCTCCCTTTCTTCGTCAACTGTTT
>NW_011933382.1:37209-55280 GCF_000187915.1 Pogonomyrmex barbatus | reverse complement strand
CTCGCTTTCCCGCGCGGAGAGCGGTCGGTTACCAGGAGGGGAACGAGGACGTTGGAGACAAAAAGTTGATTATCGAGTTGTTAGGCGATAATTATAAGAAATAACAATGAGATTTATTCAACTAACAGTGGTGCGATGGAATGCACCGAATCTTCGCGTCAATGTTCGTGGCCGTGGACGGGCGAAACGGCGATCGGCGCGCGAATAGTGTTTGGATACAAAATGGTATCACTCTGGCGGTTGGCGCGATACTGGTCGCGGCGCGAAGTTCGGTGGCGTGGGGCGCGCGCGACGGCGGCAGTGTCGCACGTGTTCGTCGCGGACTTTTAAATCAGCGGTGATTTAAAACGTGCACGCGTGTCGCGGGTGTTGTCGCGAGAGTAAATATTCTCGATCGTCGGATCGTTTAGATCGGAGAACGGATATGCCCGTTCCCTGCCGAGAGGGCTCGGCTGACGGGGGGTGCGCCCCTCGTCTGTCTTGGTGAATGCCGAGTGAACTCGGCCAGCCGGGGAGGGCCTCAGCTGTGTGCGGAGAAGAAGGTGGCGGTGCCGAGTGTACTCGGCCGACCAGGGCGTACTCTGGTGCTCGGAGAGATGGTATCGGGGAGAACCTCGATGCCCGGCGGAGAAATCTCGGGAACGGTGGAGTCGGATCGAGCGAACTCGACGCGCTGGGGAGACCCCAGCAATTCTCAGCTTGCCGTGCGAGATACGGAGACGGCTTTCGGCCAGGCCAAGCGAACTTGGCGCGTTGGAGAGGGCCCCAACAAAACTCAGGCTTGCTACCGGTTTCGGATGCTCGCTTCCTTGAGACTCGGGCTCTCGGAAAACGAGCTAGGAACAGGAGTCAACGAGGAGTGCTTTCCTGTGGAGAGCGATGCCTTTTTATACCCGAAATTGATCTCGGTATTTTCGATCGGATCGGTCGGATTGGTCGATCTCGGGGGTTAGCATCTCTCTCCCCAGGAGCGGAAAAAAGGATCGGATATAATTGGTTTTTTGGGGATTAGAAGGAATAGGAGCGGGGGATGATTAAGGGTAAGGAAGGAATTCGGTGGGAAGGTAACGGCGCGGTACGGGATGCTCGCTCGCTTGCGTGGCGCGGCGTCGGTGCGGCGCGGGACGCATTCACGCTCGGTGGTACGGTGCGTGGTGCGATGCGGAGTGCGTTAGCGCTTGGTGGCGCGACGTGTGGCGCGGTGCGAGGAAATACCACGAAAACACACATGTTTTCGTGGTATTCTCTGACGCTTCGGAGTTCGCGTATCGTGATACTTAAAAAAAAAGGAGGCATAAATGCCTCTTGCGGCCACTGCCGCATTCCGCCTGTTATTCGACGGTCCCCGACGGATGGTCGGTCGGGGGAAAATCGGAGGAGGAACGGGGCGGAGGGATGCGCTCCGTTACATAATTCCTCGTTCATAGAAGAATCTGTCTTTATCAGCCAAAAACTGAACAAAGTGCTGATTTACAGCCTCATCTGAATTAAACGTTATACTATGCAAGGAGTTTTGAAGAGAGCGAAACAAGTGAAAGTCTGATGGCGCAAGATCAGGCAAGTATGATGAGTGTGGCAACACATCCCATCCAAGCTCCAATAATTTTTGACGGGTGGTCAAACTTGTGTGTGGTCTCGCGTTATCGTGATGGAAACACAACTCCTTTACGATTAACGAGCTCTGGACGTTTCTAGATGATGGATTCGTTCAACCTGTCCAATTGCCGACAGTACATATTCGAATTGATTGTTTAGTTCCTTGGTAGGAGCTCGAAAAACACGACACCTTTAAAATCCCACTGAAAGCATAACCTTTCTTTGATGAATATTTGTTTTTGATGTCATTTGAGGCGAATCATCTCATCAGGACCAAGATCGTTTGCGCACCACATTCTTATAAACAATCCATTCTCATCACCAGTTATCAGTCGTAAAAAAGGATCGTTTTCTTCACGTTTAATGAGCATATCGCAAATGTTTATACGCGCCGTCAAATGAACTTCTTTGAGTTCATGAGGAACTCAAATATCGAGCTTGCTTATCCCAGTTTCTTCAGGTGATCGAATGCTTGAATGATGGATGTTCAATATTTCTGCAATCTCTCGTGTCGTGTAACGTGGATTCGATCAATGCCTTTATTTTGTCATCATCGTTCTCGGTGGACCTTCCTGACCGAGGAGTGTTGTTGAGATCAAAATCACCAGCATGGAATTTCGTGAATCATCATTGGCACGTTTTTGTAGAGCATTGTCATCGTAAACTTTACGCAACTTTTCACAAGCTTGACGCGCGTTCTTCCCTTTATGGAAGTAAAACAGGAATATATGGCAAAAATGCATAGTTTGGTTTTCCATCTTTAACTTGTTATAAAATTTCCAAAACTCAACCAAATCGCTCAATTTTTTTTTTAGAATGAAGGTAGAATTCAGTGAGCTGTCAAATGACATAGCAATAACATAGATACGAATAACTCTAGTACTTCCAAAAATGAACTAACATCATCTGTTACAAAAATGCGTCATGACTTTTCCGACAACCCAATATTTCGAAGTTCGTAAAATGACACAGGATTTTTTGCTTAATTAACTTGTTCTATCTGCCTACAGAAATATGGATTGGTCAAATATACATTTGTTATTAATATATTATGTATTATATTATATGTTTTGTTATTAATATATCATATTATATTTATTATTATTATTATTATTTATATTATTTGTTATTATTATTATGGCCATCTTTTCTTTAAAACTGAGATAAGTTATAATATTTTGGTAATATTAAATTTCTGTTAAGTTTTCTTAATTTCGATACTATTATTTACTTTAAGTTTTAATGAAGTAATATACCAAACATTATTAAAAAATTACAAAAATAAAGTATGTTTCTTGCATTTTAAAAAGATATGATCATCCGAGTTTACCCTAATATTAATTAATATTAACATTATACCTACATAATTCCTGAAATCTTCTTTCTGGAATATCAAAAGGATTTTGTGTGTCACGCAATATTTTTCGAGTGACACGCAATTCATTTTCATTTCTTCTTAAATTTTCGTCTACAATAACATGTTATGCAGCAGCCATTTCGATTTCACATTTCACGTAACATTTTTATTTTTTACAATTTCATATAAAATTTTTCACTTTTCATAATTTATGCTAGGGGAAAAATTTCATGATCGCTGCCCTTGTCCGCCGTGGGGCTACATGCGCGATACATGTAAAACCTCTCTCGATACCGGCGTCATCTTTTATTATAATTCTCTTGTATGCATAATAAAATTATTCATTATCTAAGATTTGTGTCTTTGCTCCTCACATTGCCTCAACATTTTTCTTGTATTGTTAATAATTATTCTTAATGCTTTAGTATTAAATGTATGATTTATATTGAAACATATTCAGTAATGTTTGAGTTATTTATGTTTATTTTCATTTTCAGTTTCAACGATTTTAGCAATTAATTTCTATCGAAGTGTCGTAGAAATTTTCTAGCAAAAGTAGCAAAGAAATGTTGAATCTTTATTTATTCTTATTATATATTATTTTGACAATGTAATATTAAATTTTGACAATGTAAATATTATATTTTCACATTTTTATTGAAAGCTATATATGCCAGAAATAAGATACGGTTCGGCTGTAAGTTGATTGTAAATAATACCTACACCAAAGAAAAGTTATACGCACACGTCCTATCATAAAATTAAACGAACTATAAATTAATATAATTTTACATACATTTATACTTTTATTTATATATTTTTCTATATCTATACTGTCTATTAAGTAACAGGATGGTCGACCCTCATTCATAACTGGTAAAAGGTACGATTCTAAATCTTTTCTAAGTCGATAGATGGAAACTTTGTCTTTGATGCACTGAAAGATTCAGTTGTCATTGATTTTTTTGTAAGAGAAACATGCAAGTAAATTATCGTGAGTGCCAAATATGTGTCGCGCTATGAGACTATGTTTCTTTGCATTCACCCGAAAGATCCGAAAATGTCGCAATCTGCGGTCATTATTAAGTACATGAGAAAATCGAAAGCCCACTTCGCACAGAACTGGGGGCAGCAATATAATATTGCAAAAAATGTCGATGATTTACGAACGTGGCTTGATAGGCAAATTGAATAAAAACGATGATAAAAAGATAATGAATCTGTTTTCGCAAAATTCTGGCTTAACACTGCGTCAAGAACAAGTCAAATTGAAACAAACATGTTTCGATATATCGTATAAAACAATCCGAACCACCATCTCCGTGCTCATCACTTGAAATGGTACAACACAAACCTTTGTTGACTGAAAAAAAATGTGACAAAATAACTTGTTTGGGCACACGAGAACATTGACCGAGATTTTAGCAACGTAATTTTTACCGACGAATTCTATATGAGTACGTTGTATCCTCACGCGAGCTTGGTCAACCTCCATCAATAGATTTATCGGACTTTAAACACAGAGTAAAAATGCATTTTTGGGGCTGCTTCACAAAACAGGGATTCGGCACTTTTCAGCTGTTTACCTACAACCTGAACGTCGAGAAAATGTTGGGAATCTACAAAAAGACTTTATCTGCCAAACGTTACTTTACAACAAAAATGAGAACTGGATTCTACAGGAGGATAACGATCCCAAACATCGCAGCAAGCTCTGTATCGAGTGAAAGAAGCAATCTGGTATCATTATATTGGATTGACTGTCGTAGTCGCCCGATGCAAATCTCATCGAAAACGTGTGGGCATACATTAAGTACAAGTTTTGTGGAAAACTACATACACTTTGAAGTAATTATCTCGCGAAATTTGTCGGATTTGGAGGTCCTTGCCACTAGAATACGCCGTCAATTTGTTCGAAAGCATGCCTCGGAGATGCCAAGCAATTATTGACATCGGTGATGACTGGATACATTAACATAATTGATCTTTGTCCTGATCGAGTACAATGCATATATGTACTTGAAAAATTTTTTTAATAATTTTTTTCTATTATTTAATCCGACTACGCTCTTACTTGGCAAACTGTATTTTAAATATAATATATTCTTTTTAAAACGTACTTTTATTTTTCTTAACGTAATTCTAATTTTTTAATTTTTAAAAAATTTAGTTATTAATTCTTAGTTTTTAATTTTTAAATCCCTATTTTATTATAAAATCAATTTTATGATACAAGAGTAAAACATTAAGGTTTAATGATTTCTATAGTCATTTGGATTGATAACAAAAGTGAAAAAACACTCAATAAATTTTTGCAAAATACATTATTATAATGAAAATATCTATCAATGGAACAGATCTTAAAATAAAATATAACAAATATATCATATGAGAAATTCTCATTTTGATTATAAATAATTATATATCTAGAAATTAAGTTTTTTATATATCTTTTATATATCTTTTATATATATTTTTTATATATCTTTTATATATCTAGAAATTAAGTTTTTATTTTTTTAATTAGACAATTTATTTCCGTAAATATAATATTTAGTTAACATTTATCAAAGGATAAGATTTTAGTATATTTTATAAATCTGTTTTGTCAAGTGTAAACGTTATTTTATTGAAAATTTTTTTTTTTAATAACTAGCAAGAGCTTTAAATATTCTACGATATTTTGTAATAATATTATTTGACTGTTATTTTTGTTTCTATAAATATTCTTCATGACATGTGATTTGTCTTACATATCTCTACAAGGGCAGTCTAAAATATTTTTATTTCATTTTTTATTTATTTTTATATGTAAAATATAAATAATATGTAAGAGAATAATATGTAAATAATATGTAAAGAGAATATTCTTACATTGGATAGATATATATTGTCGCGTTCGCGGCGTTACTTCCCGAGATCGCGATACTCGGCGGAGCGCTTTCGGAAAGGAAGAACACTGTTAAAAGAAAAGCTCGCTCTTTATTAAACAAACGGTACAACGGTACAGAAACGCATCCGGCCACCGTGGAATCTGGCCGTCAAATCTGTATAACAGTCGGAGAACGACGCGTTGCCAAGGGCCGATCCTCTATTCAAACTCTTATCGATTGATATTGATTAATTTCAGCAGCGCCGAACGGAACACTGCACGGCCGCAACAATATTTATTTCATGCCTTTCGACTTTGAAAGGGTTCTACATCGATTATCTTATATAAATTCTTAATTTGATAACAATGTATAAACCTAAAATATATTGTGTAACCTAAAATGTATTTATGTAACATGATACATAAATATTTTCTTAAGCTTAGTTACTTTGTCCCCCGAGTCCTTCCGCGCCTAACGTTTTGGAAGACTACCGGGCACGACGTCGCCCCGACGGACTTCGGAAAAGGTCAAGCGTAAATATTTGGAGCTTTTCGGGATAACGTCCTCACCAGAGGACAGCCCGCCGAGACCAACTTCTCGGGATGGCAGTCTCGTCATAGCCTCCAACTCAGAGCATTCTCTGGAAATAAGTTCTGACAACTAATCTATCTGGCCTTTATGCCTTTATGCCAGTCGAATTCGGTCCGGTAGACATCCGGCCGCCGCGACGAGACACCCTTTACGCCGAAACCGCTACGCAGATCGAAGGCCTCCCTGACGGCGATTCCCGAGTCGATGCAGAGACTTCGACCAGTCGCGCACCGAGAAGAGCGGGCGCGAAAAAAAGACGCCAAGAAAGGCTTCAAGAGCTCGCACATCTTCGCGCAAACACCACCGACTACGACACACCAACCATGTTCATCTGCGATACTCAGATCTGATACTCATTGTATTCTCTTTTCATGTTAAATATATGCATAGTTCTGATTTATTAAATGTGTTGAGGTTATTAGCGTGCACTTAACCTTCCTAATCGTACATCCCTCACATAGAAATAAGCTTGCACTACCGCTTACTTGCGAATCATTGGCTGCTTATTTCCGCTTTACTTGCTTGACTTGAATTGCTATCATCGCTGGCCTCTCACACAGCTGATCAAGCAATGAGATAACTCGATTCCAGGAGGAGACACCAAGGACCTCTGACTCTCGCACACGACCCACTGAGCTACGTAAAAAAAACATCTGGACATTCTTTTCACAAAAACTGACAAAACGCAAAGACAACGTAACTGTTACTATACTACTATTATATTACTATGGACAGAAAGGATTACATTGGTAGACTTCAACTATTGTTTTCGAACGCTGACACGTAGGGCCATTGCTCACAATCCGATCACAAAATTGACGGCCGGGTTGCTTCTGACATGGTGGAAAAAGAAGGATTATCTCAATATTGACTTACAAGAAATTATTTGTCACAGACGGAGTGCTACCGAGAGCCTATGGATTGCCAAAGATCCATAAACAAGGTCGTCCTTTACGGATTATTATCTTGGCAATTAACAGTCAATTGTACCCTTTAGCAGCCTTGTTGCATAACGCTGTCGTTAATAGCATTCCGCCACATTTCAGCTATGTTAAAGATAGTTTCCATCTGGTTAATAAATTGGAATTTCTTTGCGTACTGATTACACCGTTGGATGTAATATCACTTTTTACCAATATCCTAACAGATCTTTCGAAAGGAAACATTGTGAAAAGATGGTGTCATATTGGAAAGCGCACGAAGATTCCTCTGGATGAATTCCTGATAGCTGTATTTTTGATATTGGACTCTACTTATTTCACCTTCAACAACAAAACCTACAAACAGATTTTTGGTACATCCATGGACTCTGCAATCTCCAATAATTGCCAACATTGTTTTGCAGGACATTGAGGAGGTTGCTATGAACCGTGTCCCTGCCCCCATTCTATGTCAGATATGTAGATGACATCTTATTAACAACATCTGTAGGGCTGCTAAATGATATATGCAGAACTCTTTCCATGAGAGACTACACTTTACAATGGAAGGGATGGACATATCAGCTTTCTTGATGTCATAATCTTGATCTTGTGTGATGGAAGACTGACTTTCGATCTATACAGGAAGCCCTCTTCCGGTAGATATCTTAATTTTTATTCTAATCACCCATTAGAACATAAAAGAAGTGTTATCCTAGGGATGTTTGATAGTCAATCTGTCAGACCCACAATTCCACACAAAAAAACTTGAATGAAATTATTAACATTTTATTGGATAACAACTACCCGTTAGAATTTATCTTTTCGACAATCAACAATAGAATCTCATACATTTTTTATAAGGACCTGACAGATGACAAGAGAGACACAGCAGATTCAGAAGAGAATTCAGAACAAAAAAGATTTTTTATTGTTCCTTTTGTCAAAATATTTCGACGAAATTTAAAAAAATAACCAAGAAATTTAATTTGAATATCGCATACTCAACTGTCAACACCTTCGAAAAGTTTATTAAGAGTGGCAAGGATAAAATCAATAATTTGACGCGATGTGACGTAGTGTATAAAATACAATGCTAAGACTGTAATGCTAGTTACGTTGGTCAGACGAAACGGTTGCAGACCAGAATTAATGAGCATTTTAATGACATCAGTAAAAATAAAAGTTCGCCCTTTGTAATTTCTAATCATTGCTTACACAACAATCATGAATTTGATTGGAATAATGTTCATATTCTGAACATGGAATCGTCATATGACAAAAGACTGGTGTCACAAATGGTACATATTAAAAATCAGTGACATGGCTTGAAGAAGCAGAGCGACACTTTGCTGATAGCTATCTACTGATTTTGAATACTGATTTTTATTTTCTCCCACCTAATTTTATAGTCTTCCCCACTATCTTATTTCTCTCTACTTCTACTCCAAAAGCCACCCCGTTCCTATTTCCACTTATTTTCGATGGGTTTTTTTCACAATGTTATATTATTTTTTTCCTCACCGTTCTTTTGCATAACGATCTTCTCGTTCATTCTTTGCGTCTTTCGTCTTTCACTGCGTCTTCCGTCTTTCTCTTCGTCCTTCGTCTTTGTCTTTTGTCTTCGTGATGCTGATCCGGTAGCGGTTTTGTCGTTTCCTGATGTATCTCGTCGTCTCAGGCATAACCAGCTTTTTCTCGCTTACGGATCCATAACGTCGTTATTTATCACCAAACGTCGTACTCGCATTACTCTGCGTCGCACTTTTTACGTCGAAATTCTGTTGCTCGTTGTCTTTCTCCAAGGATATCCAGAAGAGCTCACAAATTTGTAAGAAAAGGAGAGTCGAGAGTTTCAAACGCACTGTTGCCGAAAATCAAAATGTATACTTGCACGCTCTTCGAGTAATTTTTTTATTTTGTGTCTTTCGTTTTTTGCTAGCTCGTTCACTCGCTCGCTCGGAACTAATGCCTCTTCAAAGAGCAGTTAGAAACGTTGGTCCAATAGGCCTGCAATGCCCATTACAAATTACAAAAAAAAACTCCATTAAATTCCCACATAAATAAAAGTATAAAAAAATATATTGCACTTGTATTAAAATCACATGTATCATACATTTTCAAGATATTTAGAAAAAAATTGTAAAGCAACATTCTGAAATATTTTAATAAATATAATAAATAAATAAAAATAAAAATAAATATTAAATAAATTAAGGAAAAATATTTTAAAAAAGCACAAACATACGTAAAAGTACAGCAATGAAAAATACATGTATTCAAAATGACAGTACTCACTGCTTCTTAGAACTTACAAGATAACAGATTATGGGGCATAAACATCACTTACACTTCGAAACGAAAAATCAGCAATTGTCAAACTCGCCGCGAAACACAATGACATCAATCGCCAATCGAACGCATGGAAAAAGAGTAAATATGTTATCTCGCTCGTTCTTTCGTTCTCTATCCTATTTACTCTCCAAAAAAGTCCAATGAGGTAATGTCCAGGCTTCTTCAAATAAAAGTGACAGGAGCAATAAAGCCAATAGCCGGATCTTCTTGCTGATGTGTATATTTATTTTAAATTAATTAATTAATTTAAATTAAATTAATTAATTCTGATTAAACATTTCGACCTAATTTAGGTCATCCTCAATGATCTGATGAATAAAAGGTACATTGAAAAAGTGAACAATGCAAAAATAATTTCAGCAATAATAAAACGGAGATCATATACAAAGGAAGAACTAAAGACTTACTAAAGCACATGAAACTGAAACGTTATTTAATAACAAAAAATAGTGTTACTGGTTTTGTCAAAAACATTGTGAGACTATATAATAAGAGTTGTTTCGTTATTGAATCGGAATTACAAATGTAGGTTGCATGTTTGCTAAATGTCATAATTGTGTTAAAACGTATTTATATGCCATCACGGTCGCAAATCAAACTCGCTCTCACAATCATGGATGACAGGCGCTATGAAAAGATGACATGTCAAACGTAAGGCATAAAACTGTGTTTCAGTTAGAATGCAATTTGTCACTTATTATTTCGGATCAAATATATAAAATTAACTTATGATTAAAAGTGAATTAAATTCAAATAATTTAAATAGAAAATAGATAAAACGTTATAATTAACAGCAAAAACAAAAATAATACATGACAATAACAATAAATAAATAAAAACAATTAGGAAATATAACAGTAATAGTAACAAAGAGAATAAATTGCAATAATATAGTTACAATAAATTTAAAGCTTTAGTTATTCTGATGAATTTTTTGAGATTATTGTATGAACTTTATGTCAGTCCCACGCTTCCGAGATCTCGTTGAACACCTTCACAATAACCGATCAACTACGCAAATAAGAAATGATAGAATGACAAAGCACTAATCGAGCAACAAAAACCCATCGAAAATAAGTGGAAATAGGAAGGGGGTGGCTTTTGGAGTAGGAGTAGAGAGAAATAAGATAGTGGGGAAGGCTATAAAATTAGGTGGGAGAAAATAAAAATCAGTATTCAAAATCAGTAGATAGCTATCAGCAAAGTGTCGCTCTGCTTATATAATTGACACCGTAAAGAATAGTGAAAAGCATCAAGAGTAACGAGGTACGGCGTTTCGACATACGAGAGGCGACGGAAAATAGATAATTATCGCATGTAAGACTCGTGTTCAAACACGGATAGCAGCCATATTGTGTAAGAGACAATCGCTTTTGCTCGTTACAGATACTCTATATGAACGATGGAGACTCTTGGATAAATCCAACAGATCGCCAATAAAATACGGACATCGCCACATCGAGCCGTATACGCATTATATCGGCTTGTTTTCGAAAAGGACGGAAATGGTGCTAGCCGCAAACGACTGCGCGAGTTTCGTGGATTTGATTTTGACGGTGCATCACGCAAATTCCAAGCAAAGCTTGAATATTCTGGTGCTTTTCGGTGAGTGACTTGACATCCATATGTAATATTGGGTTGTATTATACTGAAGATCTAAGACAGAGAATTAGACAAAGGATTATACAAGCACTCATGAACATCCAATCATTGGTGTTTGCACGTAAATCTCTGAAAGTGTTGCCAAGACGTTCGTGCGTGGATTGAGTGTGACGTATTCCTGGAATCAATTAAGAAAAGCTCTTAAAAAAGAGTTCAATCTTAAGATGAGCAACGCTGACATTCATCGGAAACTTGCTAAAAGGAGGATAAAAAGAGATGAAAACCTTCAAGAATATTATTTATCTATGAAAGAGATAGCATCTCAGGGAGATGTTGATATCAAATCGGTCATTCAGTATATTATCGAAGGCATTCCTGAGAGCAACAATAAAGTAGTGCTGTATGGAGCCCAGAACTACAACGAATTCAGAGCTCGTCTTCGGACATATGAAAGGATGCAGGAACGAGCAATTATCAATAGCAAGGGCTATCAAAAAGAGAAACCAGCGAGTAAACCATTGAGGCACGACGCCAGGTCATCGAGGGACGATCCGAAGAAGACAGCAAAAATGGATAGGTGCTACAACTGCGGAGAGAATGGACACCTAATGTATGTAAATTCAAGGACCGAGATAAAAAATGTTTCAAATGTAACGGTCTTGAATGACCACGAATCAAAAAACTGTCCGATTAGAAATGAATATAATAAGACGCAAATAATAAACAACAACATCTTAGTACAATCTGTTGACATAAATCGAATGTTTAAGAAATTGTGACAGAGGATAAAAATTTGCGTGCTTTGTGAGATACGGGCAGTCATCTTTTTTTGATGCGTAAAATGTTTTCACATCAATCAATGCATCAAAGTTGTGTAAATCACAAGTATTCAGTGATCGCTCAAGGGCAGACGCTTGGATATTTCCAAACGACGATTATAGTAGATAATTATAAATTTCCCTTAACATTTCACGTAGTTTTTTTAGAAGCCTTAAATGTCTGTTGCGACGGAATAGCGGCTAAAATCATATCACAAAACGCCGCCTCTTACGTATCTCAAAAAGACACATGTCGCGGCTCTCTTTGTATTCTTGCCCTTGTTTATATCGTCGAGCCTACGTTTCGCGGCTCGAGGAACTTCGCGACAAGGACAGAACGCCGCCACAGGATCGGGCTGTGATTGGCTGGATTGCAGCTCCCGATTTTGTTATATATATAAGCTCGCATCTGAATACGGGCAGATCGAGTTTGACGAGCGTAGTACACGGATCCGTGCGATAAGAGATAGTAAGCGAGGCCGAGTCCTCATTCAGTTCTGCGCTACACGAGGCCGAGTCCTCATTCAGTTCTGCATCAGCGAGGCCGAGTCCTCATTCAGTTCTGCGCTACACGAGGCCGAGTCCTCATTCAGTTCTGCATCAGCGAGGCCGAGTCCTCATTCAGTTCTGTGCTACGCGAGGCCGAGTTCTCACTCAGAACTGTACTACAGCGAGACCGAGTCCTCATACAGTTCTGTGTCACGCGAGGCCTAGTCCTCGATCCTTAACGTGTGAGAATAATATATTCAAAAATAGTATTCGGAGTAACCTCCCGTCTACATCGTGCCTGCAACGATTTGCGGGGCGCGACAATGTCGATATAATTTTAGGTATCAATTTTATCAATCAAGCGGAGAATTATTAATCGGAATGGCGTAAAAGTTAACAAGCCTAGCGTCCCAATTTTTCTTTCAAATTGTATTACAGCCAGAGGAAGACGAAGCGCTTCACACAGATTTGATAATTGACGACGAATCTAGAAAGACTGTAGAATATATGATATCAATATATAAGCCGAATAGAATTAAAACAACGGATATTGAATTAAAAATAATGTTAAAAAAAGAGATGCCTATTTACTAACCTCCACAATGACTGCCGCCAAAAGAGAGAGAAGTTGTCGAGGAGCAGGTAAGTGATTGGATACAAAAGGGAATTGTTGAACCGTATTCGTCCGAGTACGCGAATCCGATAATAGTTGCAAAGAAAAAAGATTTCTCCTATTGTATCGACTACAGGAGACTAAATTGAATAATAATAAGGGATAAATATTCATTGTCATTGATCGAAGAACAAATTTAGACTTATTGGTCGATGCTCGTGTACTTAGACACAATCGTGTACTTAGACTACAATCGATCGTAAGAATGCATTTTTCCATATTGATGTAGAAGAGCATAACCGTAAGTACACTGCATTTGTCACTCACCAAGCTCAATACCAATTCGTAAAAGTACTTTTGGATTATGTAATTCACCGCCTTTTCAACGATTTATCAATCACATTTTTCAACGATTTATCAATCATTTTTTTTCGACTTTTAGTTAATGATAAAGTCTTATTAATTTATTTAGATGACCTGATTGTAATCGCGTCTGATGTAGATGAGTAAAATGAGGGTATTAAACGTCTGCAACAAGTTCTCTAAATCGCGAGCGATTATGAACTGGACATTAATAAGAACAAATGCCAGTTGCTATAATCGAAAATTGAATATTTAGGACATATAATTGAGAATGATGAGATCCATTCATCTACTAGTAAAGTGCAGGCTGTTTTGAATTTCCCAGAATCGCGTTTATTAAAAGATGTTCAGAGTTTCTTCGAGCTTTCCAGTTATTTCAGGAAATTTATCGAGTTTTACATAATTAAAGTTAACTCTCTAAATGACATGCTGAGAAAGGAAAACTCCTTCCAGTTCGGCTTTAAAGAGAAAGAGTTTTTAAAAAATTGAAAGCAGAGTTGAGTCATCCAGTTTTGAGGATTTTTAACCAGAAATTTGGAACAGAGCTGCACACTGATGCGTGTAAGGACGATTTTGGAGCAATTTTATTGCAGAAGGACCTGTTGATAATAAATTACATCCGATGTATTACATCCATAAGACAGATACGGAATCCCGATATATGAATTATGAGCTTGAAGTTCTTGCAATAATAAGAGCTTAGAAAAATTTCGGCATTATCTTTTGGGTATCAGGTTCAAAATCGTAACTGACTACGCCGCCTTAAAACGAACTATGAGCAAGATTATTGGATTTAGTAATAGAAGGCGCTTATTAAATTCATAAATAAAAGATCAGAAGCATAAAAGCGAAAAACAATATGTGTCAAAATATTCGTATATAATTAGTGAAAATAAATACATAAATTAATAAAAGAATCTAATAAACAACATTAATAAACGAATTTAATAAACAAATGTCGTTTCGACTTTACATTATATCATCTTCAGTGTGATAAAAATTGAAATTGGTCGAAAAACAAGACTTAAAATCATAATAATCTTAACAATATGCGTCAAAAAAAAGAAAAGCTTCGCACATTAATTATCTAACTAGGTATATTCCATTGGTAAAAATTATATAAAATGAGGTTAAGAAACATGGTTATGTGTTAAAATTGTATAAAGACAAAAGTTACGTAGCATTTGGCGAAATCATCGATGGTGAAAAGAGTCGGAAAAACAAATCTTTGCCTCCGATAAATTGTCGTTGAAATCGATATTGCGTCGGAGCATCTAGGTGGATGTATCATGGTGAATCTCCAAGTAAAGATACCATGCGACGTCTAGGGAAATAATCTTAAAGCTACAGTCGCAAAGTCAAGTTTTTTTGAAAATCCTTGTCTTATTACTGATAAAGGTATTGCATTCTCTTTTTTAGAAGAGGAATTTTAATTAAGGAATATTGTAAGATTGAAGGAATCAAACATTCGATGATTACTGATCTACCGCGAGCTAACGATTGAAAGAATTAACAAGACAATCATTCATGTATTAATTAAATTCTCTCTGAATGATCCCACGAAATCGTGTAAACATGTATCTAAAGTTCAACAGACGTTGAACTCTACATTCAAAGAAGCATTGACATGACTCCCTTCGAATTATTGTTTGGAGTAAAAATGAGGCAAATAGATGATTTGATGATTAAAAATGCACTTGAAAGAGAATTCCGATGCAGTTCAAACAAAATCGTGACCAATTACGAGATCAAGCTAAGAAACAGATTTTGAAGGTCCAAGATGAAAATAGGAAAACGTATAATCTAAGGAAACGTGAGCCAACCAAGTATAAAGCGAATGATTTAGTTGCAATCAAAAGAGTCCAAATGGAACCTGGCAAGAAGCTTCGTGCCAAATATCTTCCTCATAAAATCATAAAGATTAAGTCTAATAATCTTATAATGTCGAGCGCGCTGTATCCAGCGAAGGCTCCTTGAGGTCTAATACGTGCGCGGAATATGAAGCCTTGTCCTCCGTGTTATAATCATCTGGATCAGATGATATTTTCAGGCCGAGTGTGGAGAGCTAAAGAGATTTTTTTTGTAATTCGTGCATAATGGGAATTGCGGGCCTATTGAACCAATATTTCCAACTGCTCCTTGAGGAGGAGTTAGTTCCGAGCGAGCGAGTGAGCGATATAGCGAAAAACGAGAGACACAAAATAAAGAAATAGCTCGGAGAGCGTATAAGTATTTTGATTTTCGGCGACAGTGCGTACGTTTGAAACTCTCAACTCTCTTTTTTCTACATTTATACGATTTCAAAAAAATGATTTTTCAAATGATTTGAAAAAAATAATTCAGTTTATTAATAACTATTAAATATATCTTTTTGATATATTTTTTAAACAAATATATCATAATATAGTCAAGAATTGCTCAACAATCTGTACAGACTATAGTATCTGAACATTTCTAGCTTTGATTTCTGGAAAAAAGCACAAACGCTACATAATGTAAAAGGACAATATCAAAATGACAGTATTTATATTGCTTCTTAGAACCTACCTGCAAAATAACAAATTATGGCACAAACATCACTTATACTCCGAAACAAATTATTACCAACTGTCAAACTCGCCACGAAACTCAACGACATCGCGGGAAAAAAGCATACTATCTCGCTCACTCATTCGTTTTCTACTTTCTTACTCTCGTTATGCGTATTTATTAATAATCAATCAGAATCGTGACATAAGGAGCAGAGACTGTAGAGATACATTAGAGATACATTAACCAATTTTACATGAAACATATTGTACTCTGCCCGCCAATGATTTGCTAGATTCTACAATGACCTTGACTTATCAGTCTGATGATCCGCTGGATCGATAAGATTAATAATGATAAATATGCGCTTATCGAAAGAAACATATTAGTAGTAATCTAGAAACATTTAAAAGTGTATGAATTATGATGGCAAGTAATTGTATGAGAAGAATACTCGACCAATTACTTAGCATAATTTATAATTCGTAGCACAACATGTCACGAAATATATGTTTATATAAATATAAAAATCGATACGAACGAACAATATAATGATAAAGATATAATATAATTTATGCATTCTTTTTAAATTGGAGAAAGAGAGAAGAAAAATGGAGCAAATAAAGAGAATTAGTGTGTTTATTAGATATAATTGCTAATGTGTCCGTTTCGATGCACGCATATTTATTACATTATCAGTCTTATCGACCCTGCTCGATAAATCAGGCTGATAAGTCAGAGTTGCAGCACCCAGCAAACATTAAGTCTATTCTTTCTTGGCTGAAGTGGTTGTACTAGTTCACAGTTTATCTTTCTTTCTTAGACTGAAAGAAGAAAGATAAACTCTGAACTAGTGCAGCCAGTTCAGCTAAAAGGAACAGACCCATTGATTCGCCAAATTCTACAGTGACTCTGATTTATCAGTCTGATGATCCGCTGGGTCGATAAGATTAATAATGACATTTCGCGACAGACACTGCAATCGTACAAAGGCGACGATGACGTTTCTTAAAATAAAAATTTCCAAATCCGACTTTGCGTAGCAATATCTCCGCTTGTAGGGCACGTAGCAGAAAAATAAAAATATTTTTATTATGCAAATTAAACTCAAGCTATTGCTCAAGCTTACTTAGAATTTGATCAGTTTAATCGTTATTAAGATCCGGTAATTTTGGCTCGAATCTCACCGATTCGTTACACAGAAGTCTTTCTCGGTTGACTTGATACCCGAGACACTAGCATGTCTCTTGATAATTGTTCTATTTATCGCGAATTCCATTGTATAAATTGTATAAAGCGATTTCAAATGCAATCAAATTGACGTATAAATATTTGGCACGCTTTGGCCCTGTATTAAAACACACATATATACACATTGTTACTAATTTATAATATATGTGTAACGTATCGTTTCATTAATTAAATATTAATTAAATGTATTTTAAAAATTATATATAAAATATTACTGTTTTTAAAAATTTCTAATTGCAAATATGATTTTGAAAGAGAGAAATCTGGTTTTGAAAGCAATAAATTTAATAGACAATACATTAAAAAATATAATAATGAAAACATACAAATGACTAAATAAAATAAAATTTAATATTTTATTTTATTTTACTAAATAGGTTATATTGTTATTCTTACGTCCATCATATCAATAATTCAATAATTAATTTGAGTAATTTTAATGTAACTCGAACATATCAAATCTTTGTTTGATCTTGAAATCATTTTATATGATTTAGAATTTATAACAGAATCCGTGATAAAATAGTGCAATTGATACATATATGCACAACATTATACATAATTTGATACATATATACACAACTGCAATAAGTATGTTACATTTTACTGGTAACTGTAACTTGACGTCAGTTTTATATCAAGTTTTCTATTATATCTTTTTTTGTTATTAAGATATATTAAAAAATTTTGTTTATATAAAGTAGATATATGTAG
>NW_011933381.1:643972-655510 GCF_000187915.1 Pogonomyrmex barbatus | reverse complement strand
AATCATCTTACTGTTTTTCACACTCTGTCATAATGCTATGAGTAATAATTTCTGAACATATAATGGTGCTGTATACCATTGCGTGCTATATCTATTTATTAATATAAATAGAAATTATTACAAAGATTTAAAATCAATTTCGTAGCTTGGATATTTTATATTTGTAATGTGTAAAATATATTTGGGCGGAATAAAAATTAACAGTTATTTTGACTTTACACTTACATTTGTTGAAAAAGATATTCACTATGATCAATAATATCTTGTTCAAAATAGTTCATATAAAATACGAAACACAAATGAGCATATACAAATAAACCGGTCGCAATAACTTCAAATATATTGTGGGTCACAACTGCCTGTAAAAGCTGCCATATCTCGATATATAATATCATCATGCCATTTCTTCTATATTTTAATATTATTTTAAAATTATCATTCACGCGAAACATATTAACGCTTAGCGATACCACACCAAATGCACACAGAATAAGATAAGATATAGAAAACTTCGATTGCATATTGTCGAGAAATTTCGAAAAGATAAAACAATCTATGTTATATTAATTTATGTTACACGTAAATTAATATCATTATTTAATGATATATGAATTAAATATAATTAGTATACACAGTGTCGAAAGTCTAGTAGTCGAGTTTTTCATAAACAATGCAATTTAAAAAAAAATCATTTTAAAAATTATAAGATTTCGAAGATTTCGCTACATGATTATAATATTGATTCATTTACAGATAGAACCTGTCGAGATCTTTTTTACAATTTTTTTATAGCCATTTTTTAAAATAGAACCATATTTTTTTGTTATGTAATATAATTCTTCTCGCTATACTGGATATAAAAATATTAACATACAAATGTCAAAAAATTAATATATATTATAAGATCTTATATTTTATTTTGACATATTTTGATATATATAAAATATTTTTTGATAACCGTATTTTAATACTTTTATGCATAGAATAATGAAAAAAATCGATTGATATAGAGAAAGAATGTAATTATTTTTAAAAAAAAGTATGTATTTGCATATTGCTAATTTCATAATCTTTTTAAAAGCAACTTATACATCAACTATTACTATTATCTTCTTTATACCAATTGATTTGTTTTTCATTATTTTATGTATAAAGATTAAGATATAATTATCAAACAATGAACAATTTACAAGATATTTTATATTTTATATCAAAATGTCCATCTATAGATAAATCAATATCATAATCGTTGTGGCTCCCTCGAAATATTATAACTTATCTGAAATTTTTTTTCAAAATTGTTTATTCGACTAGATCCAGATTTTTAGTTAGACTTTATATATGACTCTATTACATTTAAAAAATATTATCAAAACTATTTTATTTTTATTATATAAATTAACAAATCAATATTCATCAATATTAACAATTAATATTAGTAGATTCAAACATTTCAAAGTATATCAAGTACTCACTCTAAACAATGTTGATGGGTGCTAAAAGCACTTAACAACTTAGTGTAAAATCTAGGTTTAGTTTTTGAGGGTATTGTTTTTGATATATCAAATGCACATGTTAAACGATAACTGTAAATATAATTATATTATCCTATATTATCGATATAAAAAATATATGTTAATCAATTCAATTATTCGATATATTTTCCACTTTCAAAACAGTAATGTTTATAATTAAGAGATGTAGTAGCATCTCGCGCTAAATATAATGTCTGTTGAGATTTAAATCATAAAAAAATTAAACACAGGCTAGAGAATTATTTTACCTGATAAGATTGAATAATCCACAGGCGTGCTGTATAAATATCATAGTCATAATTTCTGTTGCTACAAGTATCGTCATACCCAAAAAAGCGGATATCATTAATACGAATGAAATTAAATAGAAATGTTTTTCTTGATCAAAAAAGCATTCTATCTGTATTGGTGACATTGGTATTGGTAACATTGAGAACATCTGGCACAAATATTATTAAAAGAAAGAGTCCCTGGATAAACAATGTCTCTGGATAAACAATTGCTGAAAATATTCAAATTCAACAGACAATATGTAAATAAATTATTAACATTTGCATGTATATGAGATAATCTATTTTTAGGAATTTCTAATAGATTCTGTTTTTATTTAAAACTTTATTTATTTTATCTTAATCTTTTTTTGCTTTTTAATAAAGTCCAAATTCTATAAAAATGTATGGAACAAAAACCGTATTCTATTTTACTTACATCCGGAAAAGATCGTATAAAATCTTGTTTTATGCTTAGATGCATATTTTCGAATTATTTCTAGCTCGTCCGCGGTTTTTATTAAATTCCAATCATATTGAATTTGATCAAACAATTTTTCACCTACGATTAAGAATAATTAAATGAATAATTAAAAGTAATTACATAGAATCGTTTTTGATCAATTTCTTAAGATTAAAACAACTTACATGATCGGAATTAACACTATATTGTATTTTAGAACATAAATTATACAAAGAATATTAAACGAGAAAACGTCAATGAACAGCGACGTACTATATTCATGCGTAATAAATGTTGCCAACAGAAATAGAATTGTTATATAAATTAAATATATAATTTCATTCTATCATTACATATCAAACATTCTATATCAAATATTCTATGTTCTATTCTAAATATTCAAATATTCTAAATCAGACATTAATGTAACATATATGATCTAAGTGCGTTTTTTATGATATTTTTTTTACATATACATAATCTTCAATTCTATACGTAACGTGTAGTTTTGAAGAAGGAAACGTGAATTTCGAAATATGCCATAATTTTCAATAAAGAATTTCAAACTAATTAATATATAATTAATATTTTTGTAATTTAAAGACTATTTTATGACATAAGTAATTCAATATAATTTTGTGTAATTTATATTTTAAATAGTCTACATATTTTTTAAATTAACTTGAAAAGTATATATTTGTGATCAATAATAGAATATTTTTTATTAAATAATATAAATAAAAAAATTTTAGGTTTTGTTATTTTGCTTTATCTACACGCAAAACACATATATAAGTTTCATTCTTATTCTTATTTTTTTCATTATTTTTAAACTGGATTGTATTTTCACTTTCACTTCTTATATAAATGTTTATTGCACTGTCACTCACAAAAGTGTATGTGTATATGGATATATGTGATGTGTAAATGTATATGAATGTTCACGGTGTATCGAATTTGGGTCGATTCGCTAAGCACAAATAATTACGAATCAGTCATTCCTGCAAGAACAATAGAATATACGTTCAGTACAATGATCAGAAGCACCTGTAATAGGATGCCCTGAGTGAGAATGAAGGACACACAAAGCATTCGAATGACTCGACGTTCTGGCTTTTCGTAAGGCCATAGACCGATCGACTCCATTAGATCGAGTCGAGTGATTCCATAGTACTCATTGAGGAAATCCATTGCGATTGCCTTTGCAGATTTGCAAAGATTACTATTCTACCATTCTAATACTATTCTACTATCATCGAAATATTTCAGTAGCTGTTACAAATCTATTATATCAATTTTCCGCATTATAAGGGTATATTGCCATGATTTTGTGCACGCAGAGATTACGCAGTATCATTATCCTACTATCATCAGAATATTTTAGTAGCTATTATTGCATCCACTTTCTAATGTCGTAATGATGATAATATATGCTATTACGAAGAATCCGATATCAAAAGAACAATTTATAAATTAACTTACTACCAGATGATCTTTGATCGGACGAATCATTCAATGTCATGCACCGTAAATTACTAAGAGATTGCAACATAAAACAACTAAATTGCATGTTTAACTATTGGTCTTTTTCAGAGCAGAATAGCAGCAGAATTTTTACGCACGCGCGATGCCAAGAAATTTCTTACGCTCATCGTTTGTATAGCAAATTATTGTGTGATAGTTTCTCTTCCGGATGACTTGCAAGTATATTATGATATCTACAAACTAGAAAAGATATGTATAAAACTATTATCTTTGAAGTTGGTTGTGATGAACTGAAAAGTGTATATAAAAGAAGAATATTAATACACATGAAAGATATTTAAGTATCATGTTCATGAAGGAATACCAAGTAAAAAAAAGATATTTAAATATATTAAAAATATATTAAAAATATATTTTGTTATAATAAATGATAGTAAAAAATTTCGCGTATCATGCTGAAGTAAATTTTATTTAGCGTGATAGCATACAAGTATAAAAAAAATATTATAGATAATCATAGCCATTTTGCCATATAAATCATGTCCGAGTGGAATAAAGTAGCATAGAGTATGATAGCGACATATTTATAAGCTGTAATGAAATTTATTCATCATTTACGTTAAATATAATATAGTCTATATACATTTAAGATATTTATTACTTTTATATATTTACTTATAATGAAATGATTACCGTAGCAAATCCTTCTAATGAGAATACAAATATACTGCCAACATTAAAACAGATAGTCTTTGAAGATCTGTGAAGTATAAATAATATGTCTTTTTTAATATGTGTAGATACCATGTACCACTGTACATTGTAACTGTAAACATAAATAATTAAGTCTCTACAGATAACAAAGATTTTATCTGACTCAAAATGGATGGAATTATGCATTTCACACTTACGTTTGTTCAAAAACGTCAATACTATTGTCTATAAGGTCTTGACCGACGTTATTAACCCAAAGCATATAACATATATGAGCACAGACAACCAAACCAAAGCAGATTGCTTGATCTGTATATTTTAACTCAACCGCCTTTAAGAACTGAGATGCAGCAAAAAGCTTAATAATTGAGAATTTATAATTCTCAATAATTAAAAAGACAAATTATTATAAATTCTTATTAATATTGCAAATCCTACTCACTTCAAATAAATTAATGCTCAAAGAAGCTACTCCAAATACACATAAAATAAAATAAGAAAGAGAGAAAGTGGAGCACAAATATTCGATAAACCTTGAATAAAAAGATATATATTCATAATGTATGTGCATATCGTACGTGTGTATGTAAATTTTTTTGTATATAAAAAATTTATAGATATTTAATGTACGTGTGTATTCTATAAATATATACTTGTATTATATGTTTCTATTATATACTTAAATTATATAAATTAATATATATGATTTTCCTACGGAAACATGAATTCTAATTAATCTATATAGTATATGCCTATTTTAAATATAATTTAATCATACATTATAATTAATACATACTCTAAAGATCGTCTGTGAAGCTTGATAGCCTCAGACAATTTAGTACAAATAATACACTTTATTTTTGATGTATTTATTTGTTGTATGCGATTGTCAAATGCATTCAAAATGCGATAGCTAAAGTAATATTATAATTGCATAATTTAAAATAATTAAAAAATGAGATAATAATAGAATATTAAATAATAACTAATACCTGGTAACTTTTAATAATCCGCAAGCGTGTTGTACACATATCATATATAAAGTTTCAGCAGTTAAAAATACGGTTACACTTAAAAAAGAAATTACTGAAAAATTTAGAACAATAAAACGGAAATATTTTTCCTGGTCAAAGAAGGTTTCGATTGCAATCGGCAGTTGATGTTGCCGAGACTCATTCAATGGTGCCACAATATCGAGAATATCCGGTACGAAGAACAATACAACGAAAACCATGATACCCAAATATACAAGGACTAAAACCAATAAATGATAATAATATAATTATTTATTATTATATAACTGATAAATTATCATATACTAAAATAGTGGATTAAAAAAATATTAATTATTGATTGTTTTAATAAATAATTAACATAACTTTTATCTAATATTTTTGCAAAACTTTATAAAAGTAAATTATTCTAAGGCTATTGTGATAATATTGCGAAACATAATAATAGCAAGATATAATATATTTATTAATTACAAATAAAAATGACAATAAATATTTATAACTTCTCAAAATATAAATATTCTAGTTCTTACATCCTGCAAGAATAGTATATAATCTTCCTTTATTTGCGTATTTCTGTATTATTTCTATTTCCTCAGCATCATTTAAAGCATGCCAATCATATAGAACATGCTCTAAAAGATACTTTACCTGTTAATTAAATATCATAATTGTTTGCAATAATTAATTTTATTGTTAGTGTATAATTGTATACTACTAATCTATTTAAATAAAAGATAATATTGTGACAACAAAGATTCAAAACATATCACTGACAATACTGACGATAATTTATATATACAAGATATTGCAAAAGACGATCAAAAATCAATTAAATATTAATTTATATTTATATTTAAATAATGAAACTATTACAATATATATTTTATTAGTAATAATAATAATAATAATAATAATAATAACCACTGTTAACCACTTTTTGTTTTGTTATTATAAAAAATTTTAATGGTTAACTCACTTCTTCTGATTTGAAGTATAGCGTATTATATTTCATAGTACAGAGGATAACAATGAAAGAAAAAGAAAATACTTTTATAAGAAGATCTCTACTGTATTCACTCGTAGTAAAGCTCATCAACTGAAAGTAATTATTAAATATTCCATTAATGATCATTTCTATATTATCTTAAATCCTGTATAAATATTCAATGATAATAAATACATAATAAATACATCATGATGATGAATAAATATAAATATGTTATTTAATACAATAAAATTATATTTGTAAACAATTCTTTAACAAAAATCATTAAAGAATATGAAAATTAAATAACTTAAATAAATCTTATAAGGATTATAATCTTATAAATATATTTATTACGAAAAATGTACCTGCGCAATTATAGCTATTGTCAAGAAAGACAATATTAAAAACATTTTAATTCTTCTGAATATTAGTTTTTGATAAGGCCATAAACCAATTAAAGACATGAGAAGGCGATTAAGATTAAAATAATGACTTTCAAACAAATTTATTTTGTACATCAGAAATATATAAGTATAAAATAAAAAATTCCCCACTTTCTACCTTTCTTTAGTAAATATTATCAAACTCCTTTTTTTTTCTAGTTTGTTGATTCTTGATATACTGTTATCTAAGATAATGTTACTATCCAATATCTTTTAAATTAAGAAATTTTCTGCGTTTCCACGAGAAAAGTAAATAACGTATAGATCAATTTCCTTAATGGGTTTCTTAACTTCGCATAAAAAAAATAGCGAAATAAAGTGAAACTTAAGGAAATTATACATAATGACAATGCATCATCGTCATATTACCGGTAGAAATAAAAGGAAATATATTCTTAAAAAATAATTTCTTTCCTTCTTGTTCGCGCAGACGTAGTAACAAACCATCCTTGCAGTTTATTGAATAAGAGTGTCATTCATAGTTGAACAGTCGGTCAATATACATAGTGTCAGTTGTTAGTTTTTCTCAAGAAATTGATTCTTTAAACAATACATCCATAGATTATCTCATTTTCAATAAGTAAACATTGATTAAGATATTGGATAATATGTTATTTAATAAAAATATTTATATTATTTGGAAATTCAAGTCGCGCAATCTACAAGTCTACAAATCTAGAATATAATATACATTATAAGATAAATTATTACATGTTTGTACGCAAAACAAGTTATACATTATGCATAAGTAATGAATTATTCTTGTAATACATTATTCTTGTAATGAATTATTCTTGTAATGAATTATTCTTGTAATACATTATAGAAATATTTTCAATAGATCTTCTTTATAATATTCGCAGATACGCTATTAAAATTATTTCTAATTTAAAGAATTATTTCTAATTTCAGGATTATTATTTCACAAAGTATTTAAAAAGACTTATTACATTTTTCTGAATATACATCTCGGATATTTTCTCTGAAATATATATAACGTCAAATAAACACCTTACGTAATGTAAAATTGGAATCTGTATTGGAATCTCTATCGTAGCAAATATGTATTTTCTTAATTATGAAATAAATATAATTTAAATTAAAATAGAACCAATCAAAATATATTTTAAAAATAAAAATTTACACAATTCAGAGGAAAATAATATTTTTGAAAGACCATTTAAAATATTCAGTTATTTATATATTACTTGAAATATATAATTATATATGTATAACTATATTATAATTTTAGCTTATAATAATTATATATTGAGATATAAAGCATATACATGTATCCACTTGTTGAAACATTTACACAAATGACATTGTGAAGAATGCAACTGTAAAAAATATGGACAAAATTCATGAAGATGCTATGTTTCCTCCAATGCTTTTTACTACATTTTTATAACTCACAAATACAGTCTTCTTTGCTAGTAAATGTTCTCAACTATTTATCCTGTAAAATGCATCTATGCAACAGCACACACATCATAAAAGAAGATTCCATAAAACATATTCAAAAAATGTCATATAATATATTATGACCAAGTTAAAAAGTATTGCATTTTTTATTCCTAAAATACTTAAATTTCAATAGTGTATTCCATTTATTTTATTATAAGTTTTTATTTTTAAAAAATTATAGTTTTGTAAGCAATATATCGATATATATTTAACAAAATATATTTAATAGTTAATTTATATTTAATGTGATGTTATGATAACATGATAAATCTCTTTCAAAGCTTAAATTATTATAAAATATTATAATATTATTATAAAATAACAATTATTTACAAATATAATCCAAATTTAATGATTTTTTAGAGCGACTGTGGAATATCTCCGAAACATCGTATGCTCATATATTTAGAAGTGTGCGCATAATAGAGCACACACAAGGCGATATGGGGATCGACATTTTGGATGTATGTATGTATGTCTCTTCGTTGTGCATCATAGCTGATGCATAGTGCTGTTAGACGGGGCCTGGCATAACGTGTGCAATACGTGCATCTCGCATATCTCAGCGTGCATCCTTCCTTCCGTTCCACCCTCCGAGAGTTAGGCTACATACCTACCACGTGCAACTTACTCAATATCGACGAATAACGGGGATTATATGTCGATATATCGATTTACATGTATTACGATTGGCAAACGAAACGTTCATTTCTTCCAAATGGCTACATCAACATCGATTGGCATCACCAAACGAACACAAAATGTTAACTACAAATCGACTTATGGCTCATATCAAAATGAATAAAAAGATGCATACAAAATTAAACATGATGTAAGTAACAATGATAAAGTATTGCATGTGTTATATACGTAAGTGCATATTACGCATATTTGTATCTTTCCAATATTATTATAAATTATATTAATAATGTAATGTTTAACTTCCATTTTTATTTCTATTTTATTTATATTATATCGATTATTTCATTTTTTATGTATAGATGTTATAAAATTTTTGTGTATGTAATTATTTGCAAGAAGATTTTGTTGTCTATAATATATATAATAATTGTCAATAATATTAATTTTTTCAATTGAAAGCACAGAATTGCGATTGTATTGTTCTTTGCAAATTCAATAAAAATGATCTTCTCAAGAAATCACAAAATTCTTAAAAAAGGCAATATATAGATTTTATTAAATTCACAGACTGTTTGATCATAGCAAAACCGGTTATGAATAAATATCAATGATGTAAAAAAAAGTAGCAATAGTTGAAAAGTATAATTTTCGAAAGAGAAAGGAATCACTGAGAGAGTAGATATATTAAAATTAATATTGGAACAATAATACTTTAACAAATATATATTATTTGTATCTTTCTATTTATGTAAAATTTTAATAAAATATATTTTTTTTCAGAAAAAATTTTTAATATTATTTAATCAAAAATTATTATTTATTAATTCCAAAAATTGGATATTGTTTCTGATTGTCAGATTAATAAGGAAATAATATCAAGAAATATGATGGTTTCAATAACAAAGGAAATATATCAAGCATACACGAGGTAAACTTCTCTAAATCAAATTTTATGCAAATAGATTGCTTGTAAGATATTTGACATTGTCTTTATATAAATAAACAGATATAAATATTGTGCTATAAAAGATAAAAGTAATAAATAAAAAAATTAATTTTTATAATTTCAATATTTTCATATTTTTTTACACTTTTATACTTTTATACTTTTTAAATTTGTTATATTACTATTATAACAATTGATTTAGAATTAATCTATTTGACTTCCAAAATAAACAGTAACGACTTAGCGAAGGATCCCAACACAAATTTATAATATAAAAATACATATGATATACATTTAGTATTTTATTCAATTCTTTCTGATTTTTTGCAGAAAAGATTTACATGTGACTGTCACTAACAAGCGGCTTTTAGTTAAATACCTTTTCTCTGTACAGACTACAAAACAAAATCGTAGTATACTTTTTTTAGATAACAATTCCAACATGACAAAATTAAAAATTACACTTGTGCTGCGGATATACAAATATAGAGAAGCCTGCGGTGAAAAAAATGTTTTCATATTGTACCAAAAACAAAAAGTGTAAGTTTATGTATATTGAACTAAATACAAATTGTGTAACTTTATACAGTAAACATCGGTTATATTAAAGGCTTAAAGCATTATATCAATTTCATGTGTTTTAAAAGTAAAGCAATAAACTATTTTAACGCATAAAATACAGAAATATTTTGAAACTATTTTTTTTACTGTTGCTTTTATTGATACTGAATAATTTTTTGTAAAAGAAATATATAACATCTCGAGCTAATAGCAACATGATCGCTGCGTTATTATGCGGTATATTTCATCATTTTTTTTCTTTGATTTGAGTATATATATTAACGCGAAATGGCAATGTGTTAGATATGTGGTGGTCAGTACATTATCTTACATTCCCTTCCCTATACGTGCATCCTCAATGTATAATATGCGATGCGTGTCTTCTTTTATACTTGAAGCGGTTAGGCCCCTTTGGATGCAACTTCCTTCCCAAATTTATCGCCTGTCCGAATCGCGGACAAGTCCATATAACCCGTTCATGATTTCAGTTCCCATCTAGCCCGTGCAAACCCCGCGTGCCGGCCGCACAGTTTTCATTCTTGTATAAATCTCATTGCAGGCAATATATATTGCACGATATTTCTTTAGCGTGCTTGCTCACATCGACCATTGGAATTTATCTCGCTCACCAGAATAACCGAGATGAATGATCGTTGTTGTGCCGCCTTTTAATTTCATATTCTTATTATATTTATTGATACCGCAAGAGATACAAAATGTTCTTGAATTATCTTTATTCTTTTCAATTTCAGATGTTCAATCATGATAACAATTTTGGGACAATTCTGTATATACAATAAAATTTATTAATATTCGAGTGCAAAATCTAATTTTACTTCTGAACATTTATATAAATTTATATTTATAAATATTTTTATTCACAAAAATAAATGTTGATTATTTAATGTCTATAAATATTATTTAATAATCTTATTAAATTACGTGCAATATTAAAAGTTTAAAAAAATATAATAAAAAAATAAGTATACAAATATTTATAATGTAAGAG